>JAYJMA010022862.1:0-12073 GCA_036873895.1 Parotocinclus cabessadecuia
AGGTATTTAAGATCAGCTGGAGGGATAGTATGGCAGAATATAAACAAGCCTTTACCAGAACTACATCTGTGTGTTTATCCTCAATCATAGAATAAAATCGAAATTATCCTAGGTTTTTATATAACACATTCTCCAGATTAACTAAAAACATCACAGAAACCGACCCTGAAGTTCAGCATGATTTTAACAGTAAGATAATAAGCAAAAAACTCAAAATGTTCATCGCCCATTTATTCAGTAACCCTACAGATGCAGCACTAGTGTAGATTTCTGTTTAATTAGCTCTAAATCATTTACCCCAATTACTAACACTGAACTGTCCTCTGATCGGCCAAGTCATCGCGTGTTTATTAGATCCAATCCCTGCATATTTACTCAAATAATTAATACCAAGTATTATAGAACCATTACTTATTTTAAATTCATCCCTTACCTTTGGTTAAGAACCCTCTGGTTCTGTCTAATTATGGCCCACTATTATTCTCCCTGTACATTCTACCTTTAGGCTCAATTATTCGTAAGCATGGTATTAGTTTTCACTGCCATGCAGATGATCCAAATGATGACTTTACGATTAGTAAACTTGAGAAGGAAGTTAAGGAAGTAAAAAATTGGATGTCATTTTTTAATTTCCTTTTGCTTAACTTAGATAATACTAGGGTTTTATTAGTTGGCCCCAAGACTGTGAAAGGTTGGCTACATCTATCCTATTTATCCATCTATCTAGATTGCTGTTCGGTAACACCCAGTCCAACTGTAAAGAGCTGAGGTGTTACATTTGATTCAGATCTCTTCCTTGATGTACACATTAACAACATCACAATAATTGCTTTCTTTCAGTTACATTACATTGCTAAACATAGAAATATTCTTTCTTTTGAAGATGCTGAGAAACTGGTTCATGCATTTATAACCTTGAGGTTGGATTACTGTAACACTTTACTTGCTGGATGTTCTAAACTTCAGATAGTGCAGAAAGCAGCAGCTCGAGTGCTAACTAGAACTAGAACATTTGATCATATCAGGCTTGTTCTGACATGTCTACACTGGTTACCAGTTAAATTTCACATTGATTATAAAATACTTCTTGTAACGTATAAAGCTCTACACGATCTGGCCCCACATTATTCGAGTGAACTCGTAGGGTCTTACAATCCAGCTCTTGTACTTTGTTCACAAGGTGCTGGAAATCTTTCAGTTCCTAGAATTAAAAAAGTGACAGCAGGGGGAAAAGCTTTCTCATACTTGGACCTCCTAACCTCTAACCTTGGCTGTGTTACTTTCAGTTCTTTCCCTTCTAGCTATGCTGCTATAGTTAGTGCTGCCGGAGTTTCATGCTGCACCTGGTATCAGTGATTATTAATAGACTCTGTGCTCCAAATAATCAATAAGTAACAACATTTTCTCTTTTCTCTTCGAGCTGATGTTCTGGTACCAGTTCCAGCACCAAACACTTAGATGTTCCTCCACCTCAGCATCACTCTACTAGTCTTCTAGCCTCCAATAACTTATCACTGAGGATTTATTATCTTAAATCTATTTCTTTATTTAATTTAAATTTTATTATTTACTTAAATTTTCTATTAGTACAACTTAACTATTTAAATTAACATTTAGGGCTCCCAAGGGCAAGGTTTCAGGGATTTTTTCCTTCCCACTGTTGCCCTAGGCTTGCTCAATTTGGGTTTGGCCTTTTAAGATAATATAATATTGTAAAGCTACTTTGAGACAATGTAACATTGTAAAAAGCACTATAAAAATACATTTGACCTTGACTCTATTGATGAACTCCTGGTGCGTGTTAAGCCCCTTTTGGTTAGTTTCGGCTGGCTCTTATAAGTAACCTTTTTATGACCCATAGAGGATTATTTAGAATATAAGAATATACCATAACATGACAGACCATGACTTTTGGACTTGTTGCTGATAACAGTCTGGATCGTCCTTTTAATCTTTGGTCTGGAGCTCACCATCCATTTTACTGAATACAGGCCTGAAATGTCGGGTTGGATGTTTATTAACAGATTAAATGAAGCTGAACTGTTTTTTTTTTATTTGCACTTTCCCAGCTTTTGCTGATTTGTGGACATGTTTTTGCTACCTTCAATCTTTTGCTCTTGCCTAGGGTTCTCACCCCTGTCCTAAGGTAGTCGCTCTGCCAGACGCTCCTCCTCCACCTGTTCCTCACAGCTGAGTTTGTCTGTCACACTTGTCAGTATGAAGGCTGAGGTCGTGTTTATACTGTAAACTCCATCACAGGGTTGTGGTTTATTTATGCTTAAATATGGCACAGGCAAAGAAAGAAGTATGTTGGCAATACTGAGCTAAGGAAAAGTTTAATGAGAAAAGCATTTTGTTATAATATCTCATGCTGATTCTGCCACCCTAGTAGCCCCCCACCGCCCCAACCCAGAGGGTATTTATAGCATGGTCTTGTGTCAATGCAGCTGCTATGCTTATCTGTGTGTTTGATGGCTGTGCCTCTCTATTTCAGTCTAGCTGTGCCTTTTAGTGAGTGATAGTGGGACTGTGTGCCTTGGACTTAAGGTTTGAAGAATTTACCACACAAAACTTGAATTGGACTTTATATTTTCAGATTTCAAAGGAAGTCTTCAAACAGGTATGTCTTCAGTTTCAAGCAAGATTGGATACAATTTATAAAGCGTTCTTACATGAACCTTTAAAACCTTGAATCAGCGGGCTCTATGTTCCCTGGGAAATATTAAGTCTTTATTTTCAATGGTCACTCTGATGATTCACACACCATTAGGCTAATAAGTTTAGCTTAAAGATTGTTTTGTGTCTGGGGATGACTCAAACTGAAATCTGAGAGCACCACAGATTCCGTTTCAGAGTTTAGACCCAGGTTTTTCCTGCTTTTTGAATGTCTGGGCTTTTTCTGCTGCCAGTAACAGTTGTAGAATTGGCCTGAAATGCATGTAATGTGATTATAGTAATGATTATTAGGGAGATCTCAGTCTCTTAAGAAGCCACTCATCGCTAATATAGGTAAACTGGACTGTGTTTAGTCTCCATTGGATCGTGTTCAGCATACTTAATGTTGTAAATCAATATTTCACAATGACACTTAGTTCTAAAATAATTCCCGTGGCTCAGACTTTCCTTCCAGCTCGGTACATAGAGTTACATAGGCCCATACCAGCTAACTGACTTCACCAGGTCAGGTAAGCACCATTCACTTTAACAAATTATTGAATTAATGAAAAGCGTTTAAAAAACAAGTATAATAACTCCCGACATTAAGTTAACAGATTTTTAAAAGGTTATTTTGTATTGCTGGTTCTATATTTATATTTGATCTATAGATCTCTAGATCTGTAGATCAGGACTGCAGTGGTGGGTTACTGAGCTGCCGCTGTTACCCCAGAGTACCTAGTTGCTTATATAATAGTACTATTTAACTGAGAAACTGTGCAGGACATGTGTGTTAAAATTACTGTACTGTGTGACAAACAGATTATGTTTGGCAGGGCTACGTACCACCTTAAATCACAATGGTTGTGAAGGTGCTTCCAAACGTGCTCCAGGATGAGATTGTATAAAGGAGTTCCAAACATCAACAAATCTAAAACCTATGGCATCACCACTTGTTGTTCCTTCAAACTGGATGACCAAGCCAGGAGGATGTTGCTCAGGGCAGCTATCAAGAGACAAACGGCAACTTTTAAGTCCTTACGACAGATTGATTTGCGTGTGTGGGGGACAACAACCTCATAAGCTTTGCACAAAGTTGTCTCGTATGCCAGGGTGACAAGAAAAGCAAAGAAACGTTGATTTAAATAAGGCAAAACAGTATAAATAAAATAGAAAATTCAGATTTTAATAGTTTTTAATTTGAGGTTGTAAAGCCAAAAGAAGTACCTGTTTCAGGGGTATGATGATATTCTACATGCACTTTATACTGTACACTCATACACATACACTCACCATTCACTTTATTAGGTACACCTCGTTGTCAGTTCCGTTTACTATATTGAAGCACACCGTAGAACTACAATTGCAGACTGTAGTCCATTTTTGTCTACATACAGCACTTTCTCAGTCCCTTTTACTCTGTTCTCTAGATCAGATACTATTTGGTTGGTGAATTATTTTCAGCATTGCACTGACACTGATGTGGTGGTGGTGTGTTAGTGTGTGCTTATATATTAACACATGGCAAACACCACATATAGTAAGCCATTATGTTATTGCCTTTTAGAAAACAATACAATTGGCAAGGATTTTGCAAAATAATGTACATAATGTTCAGAAACGTAGTGTTCTTGTTCAGCTAATTCAACATCAATAATTTCAAAATATTTGGCAAGGTGACATTCTAATGAGCAGACTAAATCTAGTGATCTGTAAGCAACATATAACATGCTACATATTAGAAGTCACTCACCACATATGATGAGTTTATGGAACATGAGCGAAGAGAGAGCTTTGTCTTTCCAAAAATAAAATGCTACAGCAGCTTGTTTGCCACATCCATACAGATGAGACAAAGTTAGAGATAGTTTTTGGTCATAACACACAGTGCATTGTTGGAATCCTAATGTGGTAATTCACCACAAACAGAATGTTAGGCCATCAGCCAGACAGATAACTCTTGGCCAGAATTGGGTCATGATTCAGAACAGTGATCACAGACACACAAGCAGTGTTGACTGACTAAACAATAATCCAGATCTTAGCACCAGTGAAAGACTGTAGTGAGACTGAAAAAGGGCTTTTTTAAGTGAACACCATAAATAGGCTAAGTATAAAGCAATAAATTGTTGCTTTAATTGATTGTTCTAATCTGCTGAACACAGTGTATATGTTTCTGACAGATGGCTCAGTTTTTTTGTAAAGTAAATGCTGAATAAGCAAATGGCTATGCCTATGACACATTCCAAAAAAATTATCTGAGTGTGTGACGCCAAATTACACATTGTATTTACACATTTTAGGTCTGAGCATCAATGTGAAAGTAGCATTAAAATCTGATCAGTTACTAAAATCTAATTAGTACATTTGCCTGTTTTGGACAAGTGATCAGTCCCTTAAGGGTAACATTCAAAATTTGTTCAGGTACAACCAATCCTTTTCAAGATCACACACAAGGCTAATTGATCCCAACCTGATATCATTTGTACGGCTTTGATTACTCACAATACAACTGGCTGTTCTGCCTGTTAATAGTAATATATCACAAGTACAGTGGTACTTTGGTTCTGGTCATTAATTAGTTTCAGAAGGCTTGTTGAGAACCAAAAATAATGAATACTATGTAGATAGAATCTCTTCCAGACCCCCAGAAAATCCACACAGTATAAAGCATCATATGCATTAATGGAGTTAAATTATACAGGTGCTCCCTGATTTCCGATGCGGATACATTCTAAAAAATCCTTTATAAATTAAATATATTATGAACTGCGGAGTTTAACGAGTGTTTGCTATAGCCTATGATAAGTTGTTGAGGTTAATGTTTAAAGCACTTACATTTACCTACAGTTGGCCAAAATCATTATTGCAAAGCTTATTTTCTATTAAGTGGTTAAAAACTTGTTTTTGTGAGTAATGGGCTGAAAGTAAAAAGTAAACACTTACTCTTCTGATTCTGTTCTGGAGAATTTCTTTCCTATTTTCCTTTAGTTGGTGCTTGTAAAGATTTTTTGTAGAATCCATGGAGACTTATTTATTCTAAGCATGTTGTATAGTAGATGCAGACATTAAGAAAACACACAGCGGAGATCTGAACTGAACAAGGGCTATTGTGAATCTGAATCCCTGTGTGCTGAATTAAGAATCATGAATCGAGTTTTGGCAGAAATTCGATGCACCACTCGACTCTTCTTTAAGAAAGTAAGCTGAGTAGCTAGACAATTTTTATAGTCATAATGGGTCAAAAACTGAATTCCAGGATGATATTGTATAAAGGAGTTCCAAACATTATCAACAAATCTAAACCTATGGCATCACAGACACCTTGTTGATCCTGCAAACTGGATGACCAAGCCAGGAGGTCAGGGACGCTATCATGAGACAAACTGCAACTTTTAAGACTTGCAAAAAATCTCACAAGCTTTGCACAAAGTTCTATTTTTGTTTTTTTTTTCATATTGAGAAATATTGACTCAATAAGGCAAAACTGTGAAATCTGAACGCTGTTCTCTGATGGTCAGAACCACAACAGGACCAGCACTGCTGTGATACTGATGTGGAGATACTATGTTAGTGCGAGTTGGGCCATTATGGGTGGATCAGACACAGCAGTGCTGCTGGAGATAAACACTGTGTTCTCACAGTGAAACAGATGGACTGCAGTCTGTAATTGCAGAACCACACAGTGCTTCTGGATGGTACCTGAAACTGATCAAATGAATAATGAGTGCAGAACAATGGAGGCATACCTGATAAAGTGATCAGTGAGGGTATTGTGTAATAACAAATCACACTTGAAACCTATTTTAGTGACCTTGGCCACACATTGTTTACAGACTTAAACCGATAAACATGCAGTATGCAGTCTGTTTCATACAGTGTTACATCACTCGTGTGTGTGTGTGTGTGTGGTTTCTTAGATGTATGAAAAGAAAAACTGGCCAGTGTTCTGTTGCAATCTGTGCTGAGGCAATTTGTTTCATAACATGCTGTTTTGCTAGCTAGAGTCTCTGAGAAATCGAGACCTACACTGTGTCAGTTCTGAAAATCAGAGTTCTCTTTCATTTCCATTCCCTGCTTGTCTTGTTCTCTCACAGGTCCACAGTCTCACTATTTCACCTTTTGTCCTCGCTGCACGAACCAGAACAGCTGACTGACTTGTGTGACCCCTGTACACTATGGCGCTGTCCTCACGCTTAAAACTTTGGGAGCAAAAGGGAGGTGTAGCCACATCATGCATGTTCTTCTGTTGTATTGCATGACTTATGCTGATGATGTATGAAAAAAATATAATCATTGACAAAACTATAACACACCCAGATAGAAATGTCAGATTACAGCAAATCTCTGTATACAGTTCTGTCTCAGGCAGATATGTCCACTAAATCTACTGTACATACAACATTTCACAACAGTTTTCTGATTCAGAAAGGTTTAATTATTCAACTTAATTATTTTTGATGTGCTGAATTCAGATACAACAAGGAAAACTGTAATTTGGCTCAAGTTTCCATGCAATTTAATTAATTAATTAAATTATAACATATAGTTATTAAGGTTGGCACGGTGGCTCGGTGGGTAGCAATGCTCAGTTGGTGTCTCTAAGTATGTATGTGACTGTGTTTGTGATTGTGTATGTGCCCTACGATGGATTTCCGCCCCGTCTAGGGTTGTTCCTGCCCTTGTGTGTGAGTTGACGGGTGGGCACTGGCTGAGCCGCGTCCCCACATGGATTAAGCGGAAGATAATGGATGGATAGATATAGTTATTACTTGTGAAAATAGAAAAATCCACATGTATTGTTCTGCAAATGATTCAAATGTATTTACATGTATTTGCATGCCTAAGCATGAAAATTAACTAATATAAGACATTGGACTGTACAAAATCTGTCGTCAGTAACTGGCTTCTCAGCTTATTTTTAAATGTATTTTGTATTAAAGCATAATATTTTCTCTGGTAAGTGTCCAGCAGGCATTTAAGGATTCTATTTACGCTGATATCTTTTTTCCATAGTTACAATTTCTTGGTGAAATTGCCCACCATGCTTTAATTGCCATGCTTGCGCCAGTGCAATAAATTCTTTTTATGAACATGTTACAGTCAAATCCTTCATATGCCTGGAAGAGATGTTCCAGCAGCTCTTTATAGCTGTCTGTCCTGGTGTTTCCAAGAAAATTGTTACCACTAAATGGAACTATCCCATAGGAAACATCTATAGGTTTTGTATCCACCCTTTAAACCAAGTACGAGAACAACCACCTTTAAGTCAACACAGAGGCACCATTGATGTTTGTCACAGTTCATGCACTGCATTTTTGGGACTCCAAAGTCATTTCACTACAGATATGGCATCGCTGAATAACTCAATAGAGTTTAGGTTTGGAGACATGTTTGACCTTTAGCTTTAATGTCTTTAGCAAGGTCGTCTTGGAGGTGTGTTTGGAGTTATCATGTTGGAATACTGCAGCACATTTCTTGAAGTGAAGGTATCATCCTGTGCTTCAGTATGTCACAGTACATGTTGCCATTCTTGGTTCCCTCAAAATGAACTGCTCCCCACAGCCAGTATCCCTCATGCAGCCCTAAACCATGACATTCCTACCACCATGCTTGACTGTTGGCAGGATGCACTTGACTTTGTAGTCCTCACCTGGTTGCTGCCACACACGCTTGACACAATCTCACCCAAACACCAGAACTGGCCACTGTCATGGCCACTGTCCTGCAGCTCACTTTCAGGGTGTTGCAATCTTTTTATGGCCTAGGCAATCTTTATGTAGAGCAACAATTCTTTTTTTCAGACCCTCAGAGAGTTCTTTGCCATGAGGTGTCATTTTGAACTTCCAGTGACCAGTATGAGAGTGTGAGAGTGATAACCCCAAATTTAACACACCTGCTCCCCATTCACACATCTTGTAACACTAGAGGTTTAAGGTAGGGAAGGTAAATGGACAATTGTTGCTCAACTTGGTCATTTTCTCTTAAGGGTGTACATACTTTTGTGAGTTACTTTAAGTGGAAGGGTAAAATGCTGCTGGGTGACTGAGGGAGAATGTAAGATGTTTAGAGAGGTGTGTGGTGCAAGTTTAATTAGAATTGCATCATTTACCTTTCATTATTCATTCAGATATTATGAAAAACTGATGATGCAATATTTACCTAGAGTTGTATCAAAGGCTGTGAAAAATATCTACGCACCCCTGTATAATGAAAAGTAGAGCTAATTTCAAAATGTAAACATAGTTTTCGTGTTCAGCAGCTCAGAAGTAGTTAAGTCGAACTCTTTCCAGTTCAAACTCTGAACCAATTTGGCCGTAGACTAGTGTTACAGGTGTAGCCTGCTTAGACACGGGGTCCAAAAGTGCTTCCCTGCTGCTCTATAAAAAGTCTCTCAGGGACTACTTTTGGTTAGTGAAATCTTGGTAAGAGATTGTTCACTCCTAGACATGCCTCTACACACACTCAAAGACATTTCGTCCACTTGACATCATTGGACTGAGAGAAGCAGGATGGTCATTTTCATGTATTGCTCACAATTCTGTCCCAGCTGATAGGAGGTGTTGGTTGGGAGTGTGCAGGAGTCAAAACGTACAGACACTGCTAATACGTTATAGTCTGATAAAATGCTTTTTTTAGTTTTCGCTTAAGTAAAAGTGGTACTTACTTGCTTTTAAAAGTATGTTAAAACAATGCTCATGTAGTATGGTAAGTTACTTTACTACTATAATTTCTATTTATTCACACCTTCTAAACCACATTCAGTAAGTGAGTAAGTTGACATGAATAGCTTTCACTGTAGTATGAAAAGTCAAAATTATAGCCAACTGACTTCAAAATACTTCAATATAAAATCTCCCATAATTAAATATGAACAGTGCAATATAATAATACAACAATAGTCATAAATCAACAACAGTACACAGTATATGCTATATGTTAAAATGTTATATACTGTATTATACTACTATTATTCTGCTGCTTATAGTACATACTAATACATACATATTTTACACATATTAACCAAGGGAATAATTCAAATTATATTATGATGAAATAAACAGAATATTTACAATGTTTTATGACATGGAATTATTTTCCTCCTTGTTGTCTGGTAGATAAACACATTCTTCTCTATCGGGATTAAAAGTATTTGGGGCTAAAAACTCCACGCAGATCAAAAACCTTGTTAAAAATAGTTGAGAAATAATTAGGTTATTGTGCATTTAAACCTTAAAAATGCAGCTCCTCTGTTCACTTGTATTTGTTTTCAAGCCAGATTTTGCCTGGGTCTTTATGGTGGACGTATCCCAGCAACGGGCTGAATCAGCCAATATGTGGTGTCTAGGTATATATGTCTATGGTCCTCAGTCTCTGACTGTCCAAGCATGTCCCATAGCTATTTCAGCATTGACTTGACTGGTTTTATAGTCGAGCCCGTGGTAAGACCAAGACCAGATTAACATTTCTTTCTTTATTATTTATTTATTTTTTATTTATTATCATACAATAACATATTTTCAGAGAAGAAAATGTCAAAATAATTATTTTGGAATTTACTTTGCATTGACAGCATTTTAGCAGGCTCCCTTATCCAGAGCAATTTACGATTCACACAGTTTTACAACCCAAGCAATTGTGAGTTAAGGGCCTTGCTCAGGGACCCATCTGTGGTAGCTTGGCAGAGGTGGAATTTGAACCCTGAACCTTCTGGTCCATAGTCCAATGTCTTAACCACTAGGTCACCACAGTCCCACGATTACATTCCTTGTCATACATTAAATTTGATCAGTATTATTTTTGAAGTGAAATGATTGAGCTAAAAGTTTTTCTTGCCTATATATAAATACGCGTTGCTTCACACAAGCACGGGATATTTTGCCAGCTTGGTTAAATAAGGGAGCAGGTGAAAATGCACACTTGAGGTCTTCACGTCAGGCTATTTTAAAAAATGGTTAATGAAATGAATCATGAACATGAAGGGCAATAAATTAGTTTTCCCTGTTAGACAATCAAAGGGCAAATTTTATTTAGGGATAAAGATAGATTACTGATTGATGCAGTTTGGTGGGATTGTTGATATTCAATACTGATAGAGTCGTGTTTATAATCGGTGTACATGTCATGTACGTTAAATTAGAAAGAGACATGCCCACACACATTTTACAATTTCTTTTGACAAGTTAATGTTAACTTGCCCAACACTGATACACACTCCTCTCATACACAGATTTGAAGTTCATGTACACTAATAACTTGCTTATTGTGCATTTTAACCAGAAAAAGAAATGCAGCTCTGTTCACTTGTATGAGCCAATATGGCGGGCACTTTGATGTATCGACCAATGCGTTGTCTAGGTTTATATGTCTAGGTGTTCTGTACCATCCTGGGCATGCTTAACCCCCAAAGTGCATTTGTTATTATATAATTGCTTTGTACAGCTGGAACACAACATCAGCTTCCTCTGTGTAAATCTTAATGTACATGCAGCAGCTGAAAATAGCTGAAAATGGCTGCGTTGTATAATAAAACATGTTTAAAGCATATGAGAGGGCTGTGTGTCAAATCCACACTGTGTATCATGCAAGTACATTGTGCTGTGCAAATACGTCTTTCTACAAAATGTATGTAGCATCAGGATTATGTAAGCCCAGTAAGTTATGTACTCGGGCCCAGTACATTTAAACAAAATGTGATCGCAGGCCAGCTAGGGAGTGGGGAAGAGGGACAATCATGCTCAACCAGGTATAGTGTGACTATGTCCTGAGTCAGTGTGAAGTGATTACTAACAAATATTCAGAACACTATGAAAACCTTCTTACAGTTTAATATGACATATTTTGAGTAGGCTTTACTTTATGCAAGCCATTGTGTATAGGCCATATTTTCAAGGTATTTTTTGGCCGCATGCAGATCAAGGAGGAGAAAAAGGCCCCGCCAGTCACGCAGCCTCCTCCTCCTCCTCTCTCTGTTGTACCTGGGGGATTCCTTAAACAGCTGGTGAGAGAAACGGAGAAGGAGACACGACAAAAAGAACCCGAGGTCAAAGAGGAGAAGGTGGTAAGAAACAGGACAGATTTCTCATTGGAAGCAGTTTGATGGTGTCTTGTTTTTGTGAATGTAATTTACCTTACTGATATTTCTTATATTCTCTACATTATCATAGTGAAGACTTTATTTATACAGCATGCACTGTCCTGTATGCTATAGCTTTATCTTCTCTATTATTATACTCCTCATAATGGTATTCTGTTCAATTTATTATAGTCTATATATTATTCGGAGGGAAAAACGGTGGCTCGGCTTGGGTCCTTTCTGTGTGGAGTCTGCATGTCATTCCCGTGTCTATGTGGGTTTACTCCGGGTACTCCGGTTTCCTCCCACAGTACAAAGACATGTTTTAGTGCAATTGGTGTC
>JAYJMA010022893.1:0-12073 GCA_036873895.1 Parotocinclus cabessadecuia
GAAATCACAGGTTAACAGAAGCTCAGATTAGAGACCAGGTCAATGCCACACAAAGTTCTAACAGCAGACACATCTCTAGAACAACTGTTAAGAGAAGACTGTGTGTATCAGGCAGCTATGGTAAAATAGCTGCTAAGAAACCACTGCTAAGGACAGGCAACAAGCGGAAGAGACTTGTTTGGGTTAAAAAACATAAGGAATGGACATTAGACCAGTGGAAATTGGTGCTTTGGTCTGATGAGTCCAAATTTGAGATCTTTGGTTCCAACCACCGTGTCTTTGTGCGACGCAGAAAAGGTGAACGGATGGACTCTACATGGCTGGTTCCCAGCATGGAGCATGGAGGAGGAGGTGTGATGGTGCTTTGCTGGTGACACTGTTGGGGATTTATTCAAAATTGAAGGCATACTGAACCAGCATGGCTACCACAGCATCTTGCAGCGGCATGCTATTCCATCCGGTTTGCATTTAGTTGGACCATCATTTATTTTTCAACAGGACAATGTGTGTCTGCCCTGTGTAAGGGCTATTTGACCAAGAAGGAGAGTGATTGGGTGCTGCGCCAGATGACCTGGCCTCCACAGTCACCAGACCTGAACCCAACTGACAAGTTATGTATAGGGGCTGATACAAAGGTTTGATCAACCTGGTCAAAATACATCTTGCTTTTTCCAGTAAAGTAGGTTAGCACAACCTTAGAAGTGAAACAAAGTTAAACAAGTTCAGCAAATAGCTATTTTTTTGTTAAAGTGGATTCATTTAATTTTGCAATCAGCACCAGTGGCCATTTTAGGGAAAGAGACACAAGGTTACATAGAGAACAGTCGTATATATACATTCGGGTCAGGTCAATTTAGCATAATAAACTAACCATCTATGGGAGCTTACCTGTGAAGGTAACAAAATCCCACTGAAGTGGAAAGGACGAATGTATTAAGTCAACGTTATGTTTTTTATGAATTCAGCATTACAGTATCAAAATTAGAGAGCTACAGAGAATATTTGATATGTGCAAAAACATTTTCAGGTGAAATGCTTCTCACAGCACAGTTCATGTCGTAGTCCTGCTCTACAGCTTTCTAGGGTGCTTGGGAGGAGCAGCAGTTTAAAATGGCAGTCTAAACCCACCACGGCAGGGACCCGTGTTCAAGCCAGGTGGTGCCTGTTGGATAAGGTCGGCTGTCATACGCAGACACAAATGACTCTACCTTAGGTAGGGAGGCCAGTTGAGGTATCACCCACAAAGTTTCTACAGAAACCTCTGTCTATGCCATGAGTTCTCTGGAGACCTTGCAACTCAGACCAGGAAAAGTTGGGAACAAAAAAATGTTCACCTTGAATCTTCAGACATATTAATATATGTGCCTATAGAATTTAAATAAAATAACAATAATGAAAAATGACTATTATTTTTCATAATTGCAATCCAAAATGACACTCAAACTGAAATGACTTTATATTAAAAGACAAGGTGGACAGGCATGTATAACCATTCTAGAACCGTATTGGACCTCCTTTTGCCTTCAGAACATCAGAATTGCATGCTGTGTTCAGGGATGGACATGGTCAGCAGCCATACTCAGCTAGGTTGTTGTGTTTAAATGATGCTAAATTGGTATTAAGGGCCCTAACGTGTACCAAGAAAACATCCCTACACCTCGCCTGAACCGGTCCATGCATTCATGTACTTTTGATCCTGTCATGTAAATGCTGGAAATTGAGAATCGTCAGACCAGGCAATGTTTTTCCAATCTATTATTGTCTTAGCTGACAGTTGTGTCAACCTCTGTGGTTTACCGCTGCAGTAGCACATCTGCTACTAGATGTAGATGCTACTACAATAGATCTGTTGTGCATTCAGAGATGCTCTTCTACGCCTGTGTTAAATGACACATTTTAGTTACTATTAATTTTCTATTAGCACAATCCAATCTGACTATTCTCTTCTGACCTTCATCTTCCTCTTCTCTTCTGAGGCATCATCACCAAGTGGGCAGCAGTTCACTGTATATCTTCTCTTTTATGTGCCATTCTCTGTAAACCCAAGAGATTGCTGTGCATGGGAATCCCCGTAGATCAGCAGCTTCTGAAAAGTCAACAACCAAGTAGCACCAACAACGAAGCCAGATTCAAAGTCACTGAAATAATTTTTTCCCATTCTAATACTACGTTTGAATTTCAGCAGGTTGTCTTGAATATATGTGCATAAATGCACTGACTTTCTGCCATGTGATTGGCTGATTAGATTAGATTTGTGCTAACGTGCAGTTGCACAGGTGCACCTAGTAAAATGGCCGTTGAGTCTAATACAATATTTTTTAAAAGAAAACCTTCTTTAAAAAGAAATAAATATATGTCATGAGAACATCTTGCCAATTATTCAAATTGAGTGGTTATTTTCTGCTTTTAGTACATGTGGCTGCAAGTGGCACAGGAAATCTTATGTGGATAGATGGACGAATAAATATCAACCAGTCATAAATACAAGACTGAACTGCAGCTAACAAACATTAATCTGTAAAATGTGCAGAAATTTCAAGTCTTCATTATCCAAGGGTTATGCCATTATATCAACGACTCCTGCGGATTTAGACATAAGCAAACCAATTAACGATGGCAAGACAATGTGTGATGCTCAGTTATGGTGTGAGGGGATTATTTCATTAAAGATAATGGGTGCACAAGTGTCCTTATTGCATTTTCGGTCTCCCTGCTGAACCAACCAGCGATCTTGAAAAAAGTAATTAGCACATATCGGTGAGAGAGGTGTGTGGGCTCTGTGTATGAATATTTATGGTGAAGGGCAAAGTGGTGGGAGGATGAACCTTTAGTGCCGTCTAATCAGCTCACCCCACGACTTGCCCTTGATTTAGCGACAGTCCTGGCTGCAGAGAGCCTAACTTAATACCGGCACTCGTGGGCGCACATAATCAATTAAGGTCATGGCCTCTGGATATTATGCTGCCAGCCAGGCACAGAAAACACAGAGAGGAATGAGTCTACTACACTTACTGACATTTACTTGATTAACTTTCATGATGTAACAACATTTGTATTTTTATATAGACACATTTAGGCTGAAACCATAACAATACCATGTGGCTGTACTTAATGGGCAGCATCAATAAACAAATTACACCAGTCGATACAGAAACAGGAAAACAGAGAGAGATGGATTCAGTCCACTCCAGACCTACTGGCACCCATGGATGAGCGTTCTAAGAAATCAACTTTTTTGTAAATTGAATTCATCTTAAACTGAAAGATGTTTTAAAATATTTAAAAATCCAACCATTCAGTACATTTAGATTAAGTAAATTTTGTGTTGAGAAAAAATCCCTAATAACCTTTTAATAAAAGGTACATGGATCATGGTTATTGGAAATGTATTGATAATATAATAAATATTAATATTATATTACAAAACAACAGAATATTCAAAGTCTTGCCAAAAAAGCCTGCATTGTGGATGGTTTAGCATGAATTCACATGTTAAAAAATAATTATTTAATGTTAATTGATGAAGTAATATTGTTGAACAAATGCAGAACTCAGAAGTGCAGAGCCACCTCGACAGTCTATGGTGTGCACACAAGGTTCAAAAGACACAAACAAGACATGACAAAGCTTTCATAAAGCTCAGAAAAAGTTAAAAAGCAAATTATTTTATGTTTTAATACTTATTTTAATATTTTATTAAGTTTATTACTACTTTTATTGTTCTTCTATTATTATTATCACGCACGTCTTTGGATTGTGGGAGGAAACCAGAGTAAACTCACGCAGACACGGGGAGGACATGCAGACTCCACACAAAAAGTACCCAAGCTGCTCCACCCTGGAATTGAACCCGGGGCCTTCTTGCTGTGAGGCATCGGTGCTAGCCCAAGTCCATTTAGAAATAAATGTAGCACAGTAAAATGTGTGAGGTACCTAGTGATTCCCACCCTTAAATGTTAGTGTGTGGAGTTTGCTGAATACTACTAGTACTTTGACAGGACCATGTTCTCTCGTGTGGCAAAATGAAATTTAAGCTTTTTAGCAAACACATGAGATAAATCTGCCTTAAAACATATGATAACTGCACTTTCTCCAAAGACTGTGGGAAGCTCATTAGGGTCCACAGCATCATGGATTCAATGAAATCAATTGAATGAAAATCTTTCTGCCTCTGGCAAGAAACTAAAAATGGGTCATAACTGGATCTTTCATTAGTACAACAATCAAAAACACATCCCTAGTCCAACACAAACGGTCTAGTATCCCTTTAGTTTGTTGTTTCGGAAACCACGTAAAAACAGTATTGGATGGTATTGCATTCTCTCTACTGTATACTGAAACATATGTATTCTGTAATATAGTGAGTCTGTCATCTAATATTCTTCCCATATTATGCCCGAAATATGTCCCAGTCTGTGTTCTCCAAGACACCCTGCAAATTCTCCTCAACCTCCTTTTGTCCACTTACAGCCCAGGGTGTGATAGCCACGTGCTAGAGTATAGGTTTGTATGTGGGGGTTATGTGGTACACAATCTACTCAGTGGTGGCAAAGCTTCAGATATACAATGCTCCCAATTATTGGCACTCTGTCAAGTCTTTCTGTATTGTCAATTGTCTTATTGTATTTTGTATGGTATTTAACACACTATCTGAAATTTATGAGCAGGCATGAATAGTTCTATAGACATTTCTATAAATGTGTTTGGATATTTAATTGGAAGCTTGTTAAAAAAAAAGCCTACGATTTTTCCACTGCAACGAAATCAGTGACGTGAGAACTCCTGCAGAATGTAACTCTACTTATGTGATGCAAATCTGTGTTTTGCACGTATCCTTACTCGGCTGCACCATCCCTAATCCACAGAAAGCCAACAGAATAATTTCTTGTATTATGGTATTCCATTAGTGCAAATGCCCAAACAAAAGGTATGGGATAAAATGTAAAAAGATACACATAAACACAAAAACAAATGAGGAGCTACTGTAACTGACAATCACTCAAAGCTGCACCTGAAACTGTAACACATCACACAGCCAAAATGAAAGCTTTTTAAACTTTTTAAAGGTGAGAAAAGATGTCTGAGAAAAAGACAGAAAGGTAGAGAGATATGGCTTGATAGGGAATCAGCAGGAGAGGATAAGTAAGAAATTGAGAGAGGGGGAGCTTCTCTGTGGCTAAGCTCATTAAGCTGATCTGTGTCTCATTATCTGGGAGCTGTCTTGTTAGGTTTGATGTGGTCAGGTGACCAGCTCTGCTGCTGAGGGAATAGTGGACCAGTGTCTCATCTATTGTGCTTGAAGAATGTGTGTATTCATGGGTAGAAGTGCAGAAAGACATTCACAATTTTTTCTTTCCAACTGGCAGCTCCCGCCAACTACTGTTTCAGTCCATAATGGCACTGGATAATGATGTGGAAAAGAAAGTGTGTAAGTGCAAAAGGTACTTAGTTGCAAGCCATGCTCAGAATTCACACCAAACACATGGGTTTCCCCAAAACACCTTTAAAAATCTAATGATTTGCATTATGAGAGGAAAATGCTGTTTCTATTTTTTAAAGAAAATTAGCTCCCTCTTGCGAACATTGTCGGTTCTGTTTTACAAACTTCAACAGCAGAGGTGGCAAACTAATTTCTTCCGAGAGGTGACATTACTATATTTACAGTGTACTAGACTGGAAGGAATTAAGCAATAGCTAAACAATGCACAAAATTATTTAAATTTATTTTCGACTCAATGTGACTAACCAACACTTCTAAATATGCTCAGCTTAAAATCTGACAATGCTGCAATATAAACTAATTGGTCTTAACCACCATTCAACGAACCACGAATTTTTAATGTGGATTTAAACATAAACTCCACATGTAGCTTCTCCACTATGGTTGAACTGCACTACAGAAAAGCTCCTGCACAAGTCAATCTCTGAATTCCATAACTCAGAACATCCTTTAGGTTGAACTAAACTTTACCATTTTACACTGACCAAAAACACAACATACAAGTTGCTGAGATTGAATTAAACTTTCAGCAATAAATCTGGCAGCCAGGCAGACTAAGGAAGTGCTGGACGAACATTCTTGGGAAAACCTTGTCGTGCGGGAGTGGTTGTATGGCTGCAGAATGTCCTGCACATATTGCTGAGTTTTTGGAGTCCCTCGTATCACAACTAGGGGTAATGAATCACATCATATCACTTCTCGAACTGCACATGGAAATGGTCCGAGCAGAGGTAGTGTCTTTATGGTGGACAACAAAGCTGTGGGAGCTGCTGGTGCTTGTCAACAATTATCTCTACTGGTGGTCTGTCTTGGCCTTCCTGAGCCTCTTTGCCATATGGGTGCCTTTACAAAACCACTGTTCCCAACACCTCCTAACAGCTAGGTAAGAATGTCCTAAGTGGCAGTTGGTTCACAACCACCCACTCTCAAAGTCCATCAGCTGGGCAAATTGTTATGAGTTCATTGTAGAGACATGTCTAGCAGTCACCTAGCAGCACACTACCCAAAGGTGGCATCTGTGAGCCTATTTATAGGACAGCAGGGGAAGCACTTTTATGCCCTCTTGTGTTATAACCCAAAGGGCAGCAAGTTTGGCAGCAATCCAAATTTTTGTGTCACTGAATGTATCTATAATGTCTGTTTTGGGCGAATTACTACCCAGAGGATATTGGTGTAAATTAGGAAATTCCCAAAGTCATGCTTTTTGCTACCATGGATATGGTCTTTTATATAGCGCACCATTTACGTTTTGAGCTTGTTGTGAATAATAGCAAAAGTTGAGAAACTGACCTGTTTGACTTTTAACATCCTATTACAGAACAAAGTTCAATGTCAACAAGATATTTACTATGGCCATTTTACTTCCAGTAACATGCATTTTTAGAAATTAATAATTCCCAAGTTAGCCACACGTAAAATGCAAGTCAAGGCAAACTTGACAACTACACAACCAAGGAAGGCTCTTTCAGCATCATATCTCCCTGTCCCAGCATGGCTTAATGCTCTGGCAATTGAATGTAAGAAAACATTTCTGCAAACCCCTCTAGCAAACATTTCCAGTAAATTTTGCACTAAAATGTTTAAAATATATTATTTAAAAACAGCAATAAATCCCAAACCAGAGCAAACTCAGTTTCCTTTTACTTTCCTCTTCATGCCACATGCCAAACACATGCTTTATTACATTTAAGCACAATATATCAGAAACTAGAATAGCTCCTGGTTGGAGAATTTCATCTGATGTTGACTGTTATCTGATCTTAGTGCGAATATATTGAATTCACTTTTCACTCGCTTGCTTTAATTACATTTCTATAAAATAACAACAGATACTGACATCAAGCAGCTTTTCAAACTGTGCATTACAGTAGGTTACGCCACAAAAAAAGCAGCCACCGGAAACAATGTAAAGAAAAAAGAAGCTCAAAGGAGCAACAAAAGTGGACAAGCTCAAACCGAGAACCCAAATTCCTCTGGGTGAGGCTGGATAACAGGATTTATTTCCAAAGATTTGTTGTCCGGTTGGAACAAAACGAAACAAGAATTTTAAATAAGATAGCAGATGTTTATTGTGCATGGTGTAAATTGGAGTCTACAGAATAACGTAACTTAAATGAATTAACAGTTTATAGGCATTGCAGCAGTTGCATCCACAGAAGCATGTAATGCGCGTGGCTAAGCTGAGATCCCATCGGTTAGCCTGGCAATCTTTGCTCTTTTTGAAAATCGGGACGAATAAGGACTGCTGCCCTATTCCTTAGTGAAACCTGCCTCTGCAGATTAACGGCATATCAGTTCAGGTGACCAAAGCAGTGAATAAATGAACCAGCAAGGCATAGCAAGAACTGCAAGATGGTTTTAACTGCACTGATGGGAGCGTGTTCAAAGCTGCAACTGGCAACCTGAACAAAATAACTCCCAATAAGACAGGTTTCATTACTTTTTTATGACATGGGTGAGCTAAACAAGACATTCTACACAAACAACAATAATAAGTCATGGTTGACAGCCAAACTAAGACCATTTCTTCAGGCCAGTGGCAATGTTTGTGGAAGTTGTTTAGAGTGCCAAGTAGGCCAGAAACTCACTGACAAGGGAGATAAGAGTGGTGGCTAAAAGAAGATTTTAATCAATGACCCTCAGTACAATGAGGCCTGTAAAGATTGTTTGTTAGTTAGTTTAATGTGGTGGAAGCATCAATGGCTATTCAGGACGAACACTGTTACATCAATACTAGTCATACAAATGCATACTGGGCCAATTTAGATCCCAAGATGGTATGTCGGTGGAAACGAGAGTATCTGAAGTAAATCAGCGAGAACATGTAAACTGGGAAAAAAAAAATCATGAAACGGCATTAACCACTTGCTCATGCCGCCCAGCAATCTATAGGAGACCACACACTGCCATCCCCTCCACTTCCACCTCTCTCAAAAATGTTGTAGACCTGGTCTAAGACCTGGTTGTAGTAGGTATCCCTCTACCATAGGTTTGTGAGTGACAAATTCACTTTCCTTACTCACATCAGCCCAGTGACAACGGTTCCTGGCCTGAATTTTTCGACTTGATGTATAGTCCGGTAGAAAAGTTTAACTATATGCATCCTTATATTTATTATTTTATTATAACTAATCTACTGCGCGTATATACGGTATATACTCTTTCCAGTTTAGGGTTGCAGGCACTCCAATCTCTTTTCCCAATGAACACAAATGGAACTGGCCATGTTCTGAATGGGACAGCAGCTGATTATGGATCAATGGTACAGCACCAGGGGATCATCCTGACCAGCCTCCAACCCCAGGCCCAGCCAATCGTGTTTTCATTGTGATGCCCAGCTATTCTCACAACAACTCAGGTAGCAGGGGTAGGCAAGAGTATTCACTGCATCTTACTTTCATTATTACAACAGTATCCTTCTAAAGTTGTGGAGATTACATTTTTATTACGTGCATGAAACTATTTAGAGAAAGTAGCTGATCACTGATCATCTGTCCTGACACTCTGTGATGATCTTGGTTATTAATCATTGTTATCGCTGTCTGAGCACTTTATTAAATAGTCCCGATGCAATGAGACAATACTCGTGTTATTTCCAAGTGTTAAATACCACTAATTTCTCAGACAGCCCTCAGTGCAAACACCTGAGAACATGCAGCATGCAGAGTGCGCTCAATCGAAACGTATCATTCATTAGTACACACATTATCTGAAACCAGCTGAGCACCTGGAGCACAACACATTTTATTAAATAGGTATGTTAATAGTAGTCCCATCAGCCTTAATTAGTTCATTACAAAGCTCACGAAAATGTTACCTAGTCAATTCTAATTGTTTATCTAAACTAAAAAGGAAACCTATTTATATGTTGGCAAATCCTTTGAATTTTTGAAATCAGTACTCATCAATATGATTTGATATTCATACAAGTTCCAATAATGGACAAGCACATGACATATTGGAACCAACAGCCAGAGCTTAATTCAACTTAGTATTATTTTTTATTGATTTATAATATTTATTATATGAGATCTTGCTACTGGCATGCAGACGATACAACAGCGGGTTTCCATTAGCTACATTTTTGCGAATTTTGAAACGGCGAAATAAAGTAAACAAATGTGAACAAAAAATAAAACCAAAATATCACAAAAACAGTTTTACATATGGCCAAGGATGAAAAGTTAGAATATCCCTAAAGCCAAATGGAAAAGCATTTTTTTGAATAAACGATGACATAAGCTGTGACTGAAATATCAATTCACGTGATTGCTTGACCTGCTAAGACTGAAAACAAACCTGGAAATGCTACATTTAGATAAGATTGAACAGCTGACCTGCCTGAATGTCAACGTTAAAATTATAATGTACGTGATTAAGATGATAAGAGAATTAATGAATAAAGAGGTTGAGGATTCAGACAGTCACAAAAAATAAGTTGTCATTTATTGAAAATAGAGTATCAAGCACCCAGAATGAAGATGACAACCACTTAAAAGAAAACATCGAAATTCATACTGTGCCAAGACAAAGGACAAACCTGAAAGCTTGGAGGCTGAACAAGCCTAAATGGAATTTCTAATTAAACCATCAATTCATTAACCTATGTAAGAATGAGCTGCTTCATTAGTGGTCTGCTGATGGCTATAAATCTTAATATGAAGAGGCCAAGTCTGCACTCAATTTCGGAAGAAGCAGCTGAACTTTAAAAAGGGGGAAATAAAGCACATTAGCCTGTATGGTAATCTACCCTATGAAAATACATAAAGTAATGCTCCTGAATGCATCTCTTACACAAGACATCATTCAAGAACATTTAAGAGTTAATTGAAGGTTTTTAGCCCTTATAGTGAGTTTAAAACTAAACCTACAGTTGCTAACTATGACAAAACAACTCTTCTTTTCAGTGATTTGACTTGTTATCTGTTGCATTTTGATACTTTATATGCAAAATAATTCTGCTCAACCTTACTGAGTGTGATTTGTGTTTTGGCTGGCTTGTGCCTTTCGTGGACAGCTGGCTCATAATCTTTCTGTTCTCCTAGGGTCGGGTATCAATTGCATCTTATTGATACCAACTCTGAATCCAATTCTGCTCATCAATTCCAAGTTTTGCTTCCAAAATGGTGTTTAGAATGTTTAGATATAATGAATATCTAATGAACCAATAAAATGGACATTTTATTAGAATCTATCGACTCTGCGATTTATGAATCTTAGCTATTATGTACAGGGTATGCTAGCGAGGCGCTAGCACTGTCTGTGAAGCTGGCTAATACAGCATTTGGGCTAGAAATCCACAGTTGCTTAAACACTGCAGAAGCACAGTATAATGCTGGTGCCTTAAATGTTTTGCCATGTTAGAGGTACATGCCGGTCTACCACAGATCACCTTTTTAAAAAGTTGATTAAAAAGTTGAAAAAAAAGTTACTTCTTAAGAAAATAAATGCTTAAGTTGTGGCAATAATGCAAAATGTGCAAAACGTCAGTCGAGCTCACTTGGCAGAAATTGCATCACAAGCCCCTCAGATGCCACAGATTTAGCAGAAAGAGCAGTGGGGGCAACAGACGTAAGCGGGAGTAAAGCTGTTTCCACAAAAGGTGGGGTAGGAACAGGAGCAAGAAAAGGTGAGACAACAGGCTGTGCAGATAGAGAGATTATTCTTTCTGCTGGAGAAGGAGTCGCAGACCCTAAAGCTGTGGACTGCGATAGCCTAGCGGTTAACGTACTGGACTCTGGACCTGATGGTCCTGGCTGCCACAGTTGGGACCTTAAGCAAGGCCCTTAAGTCACCATTGCATAAATTGTAAGACGGTGTCAGCTGTAAGTCTGGATAAGGGTGTCTGCTAAATGCCGTAAATATAAAAGTAAAGCAGGAGGGTAAGTGTGAGAAGAAGGCTCAATAAGATTAGCAGAAAGAGAAGGAGCAAAATGTTCACTGTGAGCATGTGAAACAGCGGACTCACAGGCTGGAGCTGAGGGAGGAACAGTTGTTGAACTTGGTGGTGGAGTCTGAGGAAAGGAAGGCGAGGTTCCAGTAGGTGATTTTGCTTGTTGAGGGCCTGAAGATTCCCTCATCCTTTTGATGACATTATCTGAAAGCTGAAGAGCATAGATACGAGTTACAATGTAAAAAGCAGTGAAAGATAATCATTTCATAACAGTAGGGGAAGCATCCTAGCCAAGATCTGTCATATTCTTAACATTTAAAAACACAAAACAAAGAGCTAATATACTGCTCACAAATATTAGGGGATACTTCAAAATGAAATAATGAAATATTTCATAATGAAGTATCCCTTAATTTTTGTGAACAGTGACAAGAGTATTTATGTTATTTGCTCACTGTAACAATTTATCAGTCATTTCACAAAATGTCTCAGGTAGTTAATTTAAACAAAAAAAAGTCAAAGCAAGTTTGGCATCAGCCAGGAATGACCTAAATAAATTTTAGTCAAATTTTAAAATTACCTAGTTAAATTTTAGGGTGAATTTCCACCGCAATTGTAAGAATGATTACCTTTATATGGAACCTAATAAACTAATATATTAGTACTAATAAACTAAATAT
>JAYJMA010022904.1:0-12073 GCA_036873895.1 Parotocinclus cabessadecuia
TGTGTGTGTGTGTGTGTATATATATATATAATGATATTTCTCACACTTGCTCTGCGGAAAGCTGCATCATCATTCTTATAAATGGCTTCATCAAAAAGGTTTTTCATTTGATGGAAAGAGAAAACGGTGAAATTCCAACATACATATGTTGTAATGAGGTTTACATGAGTTGTTTGTTTTCTTCAGCCAGTTATTTTTATATGCTCATTTAAAATGGCATCAGGTATAAGTACAAGTTTCATCTTTACCAAAACACCTTTTTTAATAATCACTGAACATCATCCACACTCAGTGATCATACGACCCGGTTACTTTTTCTTATTCTGTTTAGGTGTTACTGTTGGATTTACTGTATTTTATTCTTGACGTTTTATTATGGTTCTGTCACAAACATTGACTGCTTCAACTCCTTTATTTGATTTTTCTATTTAAGTCTTGTTGATTCTCCCTGGGTCTGTCTACATGTTTTCCCTTTATAAGCTTCTTATTTAGTTTATGCTTTCACTCCATTTTAGACCCAGCTAGTGACCCCTTTGACAAATCTGTTTTATAAACATTTTATCTGCTTTTATTTGACAATTCTCTTGAGGCCATGCTTTCAATTTCAAGTCCAGCTGTTTGTTTTAAAAATCCAGGTATACATAAACTGTGAAACATTTATTTGTGGGGGATGTGTTGAATGTGTTCTCATTGACGGCATGTGATTTAGTTGGCTAGTTCAACTCTAGCAGATCAGGATATGATTGACTTGTTGTTTACCTGATTTGCTTGATTACATACCTTCTGTCTTTTACAATTGTATTATTTTATGTGACAAAAGTATTAGAATGCAGCTTAGATTTGCAGAAAAACGTAAGGCAGGTCTGTTCTAATGTGAGCCGGCAGTGTTTTAAATAGCATGTGATACTGCCAGGTAAACAATGGTGGCGCTCTCAAGCTCTGTTCTTACATCACTATTTTTATAACTTAAGCATGGTGTGCTTAGCTTAGTTAGCAGTTAATCCTAGATAATTGCCTTTCACTTTCTAGACTGGTTGAGTGACTCACCGGGGTTAAAAAAACAAAAAGAAACCACTGGTAAAAGTAAAGCATTGCCTGATATGCAAGTGAGCAAAATGTGCGTGACCATAGAAGTTATGCATTGACATAAGCTTATTGTATGATAAAGCTTTGTAATTTTGCTTTTGGTTTTGTCAGTACTTTGCCTGTTTGTAACTAGCTCCTTGTAAGAGACGCTACAAGCGTGAATGTAGGCATTGTGTGAGGAATGTGTAGTGAATAAGGGTTGAATGTGGTCAGAGTTTGAATGGATGAGTTGTTGTTTAGCCAGGCTCTTTTCAGTTTCAAAAGGTTCTGTAAATACACATTTGAATGAGCTGTAGGCTGCTACCGCTAACGTGCCATGTTTCATCCATTCTGTAGCCATTGATGAGATAAGCTGTGTGTGTGTGTAATTGGTTTGTTTCTAGGCCCCTGTACGTAACCCGGAGCAGTTTAGAGCTCTGGGATTGAGTGCCCCTGCAGGAGTGCTGCTTGCTGGTCCCCCAGGCTGTGGAAAGACTCTGCTTGCTAAAGTATGCCACAGTTTATTAATAATTTTTCTCATTTGTACTTGGTCTTCTCTAGGGGTAAGCTGAGCAAAATGCGTTTGTCTAAGGGAACGTTAATTATAAGCTGAACTTGCATGACTAAATAAAATCTGCTCTTAGATTGACTAACAGGGAAAAACAAGTGAATGCTATTCAGTATACAATCAATCATCTGAGCAGTTGCTTTACTTTATAATATCCACAAGCTCATATTTTAGCTTTCACATTTAATAACAGAAATGTGTTGAATGAGTGTTGTTTCTATATTCATCTGGTTACATCTGATTACGTTTTAGAGGTAAACCGAGAAGTTTATCACCATTTCCTTCCAAATGTTACATTGCCTTAGTTTGACTAATATAATGTAATCATTTTATATAATGTAATGAATGTAAACTTAATGATGAACTAATAATATTCCCCCATCATATTCCTTTTATTCATGTACGATAAAAAAAAAAAAATCTAGTCTCAGACTGGACTCTCTTGTCCCTGAACAGTCTTGTCTGTAGGCAGATTGTTGTAACACTAATTCAAATGTTTTTGAATCTGTGCATGAGCAGTTCATTTTGTTTTAGTGCATCTTGTGTTCAACAATTTGTTGGAGAATATATTAATTAATACGCAGCACGTCTTGTTCAGTTAAGTACTGATAATTTAGACATGATTTGTATGTGCTAACCATTAATAAGCCTCAGAGCTAATACATGACTAACCTCTTTTGTCTTTAATTATAGGCTGTTGCCAATGAGTCTGGGTTAAACTTTATATCTGTCAAGGGACCCGAGTTACTGAATATGGTAAGTCTTGTGAGCTCTCATGTGACAGCTATACAGTGCACTTTTAAGAGGATCTGTATTCACTAAACTGGAAGTACATTTGAGTGTTGGTTCTTTTCTCTCGCTGCTTTTTCCCCCTATTAATTCCATCTGACTTCCATCTGTTGACAGATGAAAAACATTTGGAGTAGAACATTATTAAGAGTAGGGAAGATTAGAGTCTTATGAAGGGGCAGCTGAGGTATCTCTCCTTCTCTGAGTAAACATGAGCTTTTTACCCGCTCTATTATTCATCACATGAACCATCACATTAGGTTTTTGGCTGTCCTGCTGTGAGGGATCTTTATCTACTCAATTTAGTCTGCCAAGTTGTCCAGTCTTACAACATTCAACTGTCAACCCCCCCCCCCCCAAAAAAAAGGGAAAGTGGGCCATACACCAGTGATTGCTCCTACACAAGCAGTCGCTGA
This sequence comes from Parotocinclus cabessadecuia, assembly GCA_036873895.1. NCBI lineage: Eukaryota > Metazoa > Chordata > Actinopteri > Siluriformes > Loricariidae > Parotocinclus > Parotocinclus cabessadecuia. The sequence continues at coordinate 2,839 of JAYJMA010022904.1, forward strand.
CTATTTGTCACTACCAAGTGGCAAAACTATTACAGCTAGATTGGATCTGCATGGAGGAATGAAAGTGACACACAACGCATCTGTGGAGGCATCCAGCCAGGCCAGTAAAATAGACTGCTGCATCACTGAGCTTATCTTTGACAAACGGATTGAATTCCTATATCTTATTAAATACAATCTGAAGAGACCCAGAACTTATCCCTGTGCGCCACAGGAGGAAGTACAACCTAGCAAATTTCCACTGTGTCACTTAAGCACCCACCACCCCCAACATAATCAGTATGTTTGTTTTAGTGAAAAAGCAATAAACTCTTATCAGGTTGTATGTGGTGTAATCTGTTTTCAAACAGACTATCTTTCTTACATAACCATTGTTTTGCAGTATGTCGGTGAGAGTGAGCGTGCCGTTCGCCAGGTTTTCCAGAGGGGAAGGAACTCGGCCCCATGCGTGATCTTTTTTGATGAGATAGATGCTCTTTGTCCCAGACGCTCTGGTCATGAGGTACACACTACCAGCGTGATTTAAATTTAGTTATTGGTTTGTTTAGTATTGGTTAGTGTTTTACACATACAGGGATACACTGCCAGCAATTTTCAGGCAAGTTCTCATTTGCAAATATTTACACAGTATTTGCCTGAGCTGACCTAAGTACACTGCTTCCAAAATCTTCCTTTAGCTCAAAACACGTTAGAGGGAACTAGATATTTACAATTAGTCACAAATTAGTCATTTCATAGTTACTTTAGCTGTATTTATTTTAGATAAGCAGATAATTGCCTTTTATGTTGCCCTAATGTGTAGAAGAAAAGCCTGATAGCACTTTTTTAAAAATATATTACTTTCATAGACTTTATTTAGTCTTTATAGACCTTCAACATAGTTTGTTTTTGTTGTTCATAATTGGGGAAAAAGCTGCTAAGGAAAGAAAGGAACCCCCTTCAGGACACTTTACTAAAAGTATCATGAAAAACAAAATGGAAATTCATTGTACCTCAAAATGTTTTTTAAGTCTGGCACAGTGATAAACCGGGCAGTTTTTATCAGAGGCCCCCAGGGCTCACTCGGACATAATGGCTGGGTCTGTGACATCAAGCTTGCCCTTGTTTCACATTCCTTTTGATAGGCCTAGTTGTAAGTCAGTACTGTACAAAAAGAGGAACAGATTTCAGTAATTATATTTTCACGGTTTTGTAAATAGTTTTACATCGTGTTTAGGGCAGGGTAAGATCACTGCTTCACAACAAGGTTCCTGGGTTCAATTCCAGGGTGGAACAGCCTGGGTCTTTTCTGTGTGGAGTCTGCATGTCCTCCCAGTGCCTCTCTGGGTAATTCAGTTTCCTCCCACAGTCCAAAGTCAGGCATGTTAGGTTAAATGGTGTCTCTAAAGCCGTGTGTGTCCACGTGTCCGTCCTACGATGGATTGGCGCCCCATCTAGGGTTGTTCTTGCCCTTGCGCCCAGAGTTGCCAGGTGGGCACTGGCTGGTCCACGACCCTGTGTGGAATCTAATGAATGGGTGAGAGTTTGTTTATTGCTGATCCAATATTAGTTAGGACTATCAAGTCAACATTCAAATAGTAAGACTACTGTAATTATGAACAATGTACAGTATTTATCTAAAACCTTCAGATATTTTGTGTGATTAGTCTGGAGCCAGTGTACGTGTGGTGAACCAGCTATTGACTGAGATGGATGGCTTGGAGAAACGCCGTCATGTTTTCATTATGGCTGCAACAAACAGGCCGGGTAAAAACCAGCACCCAAACCATTACATATCAAGTGATTTTGTGTCAGTTATTTCAGGGATTGTATTAAATTCATATAATCTGGTTCAGATATTATCGATCCTGCTGTGCTCCGACCAGGCCGTTTGGACAAAACACTCTATGTTGGTTTGCCTCCTCCAGAGGACAGGCACGCCATATTGCTCACAATTACTAAGGTGAATAGGAGGTCTTAAACTTGTTCAACTTGACATGTTCACAAAAAAATCATCTGTTACAATACAAATAAGTGTGAAAATTCCCACAGGGAGGTACCAAGCCTTGTCTAGAGTATGATGTGAACTTGAAGGACATTGCCCATGATAACCGCTGTGACTGTTTCACGTGAGTAATGCAAAACCATGCTTACGTCAACATTTCTTCTTTGGATCTGCACGAATGGATCAGTTTAAAACTATACAATTTGAAAGTTAGTTGATATACTAACACACATTGTTTTAGCGCCAATACTAATACATTTGTTTCTGTGTAGTGGAGCAGACTTGTCCGCACTGGTCAGAGAAGCTTCTGTTAACGCCTTAAGAGCCCACATTTACTCTCAAACATCTTGTGCACACACAGGTAAACGCACTAACACCCCACACTTTGAACATTCTTCAGTAAGGGAACTGACTTGCTCAGAAAAGACTGCTAATGCCACATGAGACCAATACTGCCATGACATTCTAATAAATAAAGTATATAAAAATAATAAATATATAAACATGCACTCTGAACCACATACTGTCACCAGAAAGTGTGAACTAACTATCCCACCAGTTATTGTTACATATTTATTACTACCAAAAAAAAATGATTTTTTTTAGATGAATTCTATTACCCAATTTATGGCTAGTAATGTGATTTAAAAACTTTATTTATGATGTGAATTTAAACAGACGATGTCAACAAGTGTAATTGTAGTTGTAATAATGATTTGGTCCAAAAGCAGCATAAAGCAAAGGCTAAGTCTGAAGAGCAAAGATGGCCAGAGTATGGCGTCAAAATGGGTCCTAAAGTTTTGAGAATCAAAAAACAGAATTCGTAACCAAAAAATTACATTTTGGAATCAAAATTGGTTTGTAAACAGAATATTTCTGTTTGAAATTGTCTAGTTGAATATTCTTGAAGTATCCGTTTTCGATTTCTCTCAGGCTCACTTTTGCTTCAAAAAGTTTCTCGCTTCTGACTTTTGGACCCGATTTGACGGCGGGGTGGGATCTAGGCAATCCTTGGCTGCTAATGTTGAGCCCCGCCCACCAGCTCATCCCACAGAGCCCACTACGTCAGCGATAGAACGAAAGTCTTTTACTCCGAGCATGGATTGGCCTTCACGTTCTCCAGACCTGAATCCCATTGAGCGTGCTTGGGATGTACTGGAAAGACGTTTGGCAAACCGTTCAATGCCTCTCTCAACACTTATTGAGCTGGAACTTGCATTGGAGCAATTGTGGCAGAGGATTCTGCAAGAACTAGTCTTGAGTGACCATACACTCTAGTGAACAGTAAACGATAGACTCTAGTCCAGTCTAATATGCTTCTATTCACCCCCATGAATGTAACTTGCTGCTCAGTCATAACTGAGTTTGCATCTCATTTGTGTAATCAAACATCTTTCTTTGAGTTGATCTTGTTTAATAAAATTGCTTTATATTCATTTTGAAATATGACCTATTTTTTGTAAAGTGTAGTTGTTATACTAGAAGCTATCCCAAATGAATGTTTATTACATTATATAACCATATATTTGCTTTGCTGTAAGGTTTTGGTACGTAATTCTTAATAACTGTATATGGATTATAATATAATTTATCGTGGTGGTTCTTTAGACTATAATAGTTTGTCAAGCTGAATGACAACCATGGCACTTAACAAATTCACCCATGTTTCTTTTGTTCCCTTTTCTGGTGCTCGGTCTAAATTTCAGCAACTTCAGCTGATTAGGTTGTGTGTTGTATGAGCAGTGTACCTTATAAAGTAGATGGTGAGTGAATACAGTAGAACTACAGGGTAGACATGCTCAGACGATTTTTGGTTCAAATATTTTTCTCATAATATTCAGATATGAGTTTTATATTAGTCCAACTGTTGTCATAAATATTTGAGGACCAAGATATTGCTTTTTCTAGTAGTGAAGTTTGGGGTTTTATCATATTAGTGTGACTGTGTGGAAGCACTTTACTGGCATGCACTAAACCCTGACCCCAAATGAATCGAAACATCAGTTGCAAGTGCAGAGCCATGGCAGATCGTGTAGGATGCACCAATGCACCTTTGCGCCTCACATGGATACATGAACATGGCTTTGGTGTTTAGGAGTACGCTTACGTTTGGACATAAATGATCTGAATTTGCATTTTATAATTAGCAGTTGAATACAGTCAGGACTGTGCTCATGTGATGCAGGTGCACATTCACATTCTGTAAATGTTTTTGAACCAGATCACACTTTCTCCTCTGGCCTGATTAAGGACATACGTGTCAGCTGGAAGAATTTTGAAGATGCCTTCAAGAAGGTGCGGCCATCAGTGTCCAAAAAGGTATTTGTCAGATATATTTAGTTTTCTTAAGACCCTCACATACAGACAGTCATGTGATCACTTATCCAGCATTCCCTCCCTAAGGCCTAAATGCCTGTGCAGCGGTCGGCCAGGCTAGAGGCACATCTAAGACTCATTTTTGTATGAACTTTTGCACTGTTAGCCAGTTTATCGGGTCAGTCTCAGTACCTAGTGAGTGCCCCTAGAGTTGTATAGCGTTTTCGGTATGTAGGACAGGCACTCGGATAAACCAGTTCAACTAGTTCTTGGAAAATTAGGTTGCCAGAACTTTGTAATGTAGCACCATTTCACACGCTGCCTTTATTGGGTGAGTTATCTTTGGGTTGTTTGTTGCAAAGTAAGAAGATAAGTAAGAAGATAAGTAAGACTTGTGGCATGGCCAGTGCTTTTTATCATTTGCACAACAGATGGTAACAAGTATTATCAGTTCGTTTGGCACGCTGAATTTTTGCCCTCTGGTGACTTATTGTCCCTGAAGAATTAACATTAACCTGCTGTCTTCATGTTGCATATCTTAACGTGCAAGTACTTGGTTAATGTTTCCTTTAAATTTTTCTTTCTGTACAGGACCAGCTAATGTACGAGAAACTGCGAGACTCTCTCAACTGTTAGCTGACTTTGCTGTGTGCACAGTTTTGGATACCAGCTTCCTCGGTGGTATTCTAATTGAATGTTTATAACAGGAAGACCATGCTGAAATAAAAGCTGGACAAAATGCTGTTGTCTTCTTTATACAGGAGTCACATTAGTATCACAGTATTTTATACTCTTAATAAATGGTACAAATAACAGCAGTTTATTTTTAACAGGCTTTAATGAAATATCATTGCAGAAAGAAAGACAGAATAGAACTAATTAAATATTGCCGTGACATTAGTAAAAACATTAAAGGACTGATGTGCTTTGCTGGACTTTGTCCTTTGCTGGTATAATACTGATACAGGAATTCATTTGAGCAGTAATGTAGTTTTATTCCACTCATTGAAACCTATGACATGCCAGAGAAGTTACAACAACGGTGTACGTCACATTCTGGCTTGGTCCATCTTAGGTACTCATTTTTATTTCACTGGCAATAATACAGAACAGTTAATTCTGCCTGTTTCCAAATGTTAAGGACCCTGCTAAAAGATTTAGTCTTTAAGACTATTTTAAACAAGAAGCATAAACTTTCAATAAAAATGTTGCTAGACAATTAAAAAGCAATGTTTGGATTATTGAGGATTGGCCATGAAAGCTAATTAAGAATGGTGAATTGATTAAGGAAATTGGTGAACAGACAAGCGATGTGGACAATTAATGACTGAACATTAATGTCAGCAAATGTGTTCACCATACAAGACCATATCAAGGACTTTACTCAGCATTTAGAACCAGCTCTGATCAAAAAGTAGACATTGCAATTTTGTTTGCATTATCCTAATGCATAGTAGAACAGAACGCTGGCATTTTATCCACCATGATGGTTGGCTAAAAAAAAAAAAACAATTGTTAAAAAAAAAAATTTCACAATTGTTAGACAAAAGATCCATAAGCCACGTTAATGAATGGTATCAATATATTTGTATTTCAGCTCAGAATATTTAAAACCTCTTTTGGTCAAAAATTGATTTTGGTGCTTAAAACTGCACCCAGTCTAAAAACTAATTTGTATGCAAACTGATTACATATATACACACCAGCAAATTCATGTCATGCTTTGAAAATATAAGGCACAGTAATTGATCTGTAATTGATGGACAGCCCCACAGATTCCTAAAAAATATGCAATAAATGTTTTCAGTTCCATTTTATGAAGCTAACGTGCAACATTGGTAAACAATAGGAATTATTGGAAACTAATCAATATTTTTTTTTTAAAAAAGTGCAGTAAATGCTACCAATGTATGGGAAAAGTAACCTAAAATCTCCTAAAATGCTTTCTTTTATGCACGGCCTTGCAAAAAATGGATTAAATCACGTGCTGCTGGAATGGCACACTATTCTACATGCAAGGTCACCAGAGCACTAAATGCTCCAGCTACTGTGTGAGAAGTTAGAACAAACAGAACTATTACGTGAAGAGGTCCACACCCTGCATGCGCACACTTGTTATTCATACAGACAAAAACATAATTCCATTCAGTTCACAGTGATAAGCATGGATGGCAGAGACCTGGCACTTGCTGGGTAGGTACGAGTCAAGCAATTTCTGCTAAATGAGTAAAATGTAGATAGTGTTTGTGTGATCATGATGAGGTTTATAATTCTTCTTTTGTTCATGACTTCAGATGTACATAGACCATCCTATGTCTACCATCTTACTTACTAGTTTTAAGAATTATTTATTTAGTTTAACAATTAACTTAAAATGACTTCGGTGACAAACCATTCTAGAAAAAAATCAGTTGCCAAACAGGAACTGCATGTTCACAAGCACATTGCATTTCTAAAAAGAAGGAGAAAAGATTACGTTTTAGAACAAAAACGCATTTGAAATGGCATTTGACTCAAATTAACTTTCAGTTACAGGTACACGGACAGGCAATCACCCAGTCTTTTGCGACTTAACTGCAGTGACTAAAGCGGTTAGTAGGTGTGAGGTGATCATTTCAAAAAACTAAAAACAAAAACCTCCAGTTCACTCGAGCTTGATGTCACCCTTCAGCTTCCTCTTCACACGAGAGTAAGGGCTAAGCTCATCATCCATTATAAAGTCATAAAGGACCTTTACCCACGACGTATAGCACGGCAGATCGTCGTAATATTCTGCTGCTATTTTTTTCACCTGTTTAGGAAAAAAATAAATAAATAAATCACAGTTACACAAAACATTGCCTTATGCCACCTTACTACACCAGTATGTAAACACAATACTAAATGAATTATTGGGCCTGATTTGGGGGCAGCTCAGAATTCTTGTATGTTGTTGCTTGCCAGAAAGTGTGTTCTCTCTTTTTGGAAGGAGGGGCACTCAAGGTCTGACTGTAAGGGGTATACGCCCGGTTTTGCAGACCTGTCAAATTATCCAGGAAAATATTGGGGTTGATCTGGTGTAATTTGTTGTTCACAAAGAATGCTCCATTCGTCTTTTATTATTTATATTACAGTATATTGTAAGGGGAGGTCCTGTGTTTGCTCATGTTACTGGAAAAGGTGGTTCAAATCCATTTTTTTGTTCGTGTTCACATTGTCATTTCAGTGTAGCATGTATACAACACTAATTTCAATTCAATTCAAATGTATTTATGTAGCAATTTTTTACAATGGAGTATTGGCTCAAATCAGCTTTACAATCTTACATCATTTTAAAAGGCCAATCCCAAATTGAGCAAGCCTAGGTTGACAGTGGAAAGGAAAGACTCCCTGAATGTAGTAGAAAGAGCCAAGACTCGAAATAGGACCCATCCTCCATGGGTGGCCTAGATTAAGTAAATTAAGTAAATACTTAAAATTAATAACAAATCAATAATACAATTTAAATCAGTCAATATTCATTTTAAAAAATTGTCATTTTTCAAAGTCGAAAGAAATCCTTGGAAGCACATTGTCTCCTAGTTTGACCAGCAGCCACATAAGAACATTGCGCGATCCTGTTACAACCCCCTTAAAAGTAAACAAACACAACAGACACCACAGTAGATATTGCTTACTTAAGGTTTTGTTCACAATATTGTGTACACAATTAATGAATTGTGTATAATGACAAGGAGTTTAAAAGGGGGTTTTCTGGTGGTGACTTGCATATGGTACTTGGTGCCCTTAAAGCAGCTCTGGATAGGGAGTCTGCCAAGTGACTACATGTCTGGATGTGAGAGGAGTGGTGGGACCCCTCCATAACAGACATGGAATTCATAAGAGACTTTCTGCCAAATTTTGCGAAGCAGGACAAACTTAATGTGAGCCATCTGAAAAAGAGAGCAAGGGTTGGCTCATACTGCTGGTAACAGGAGCAGGTTGCACCAGATGAGCACACCAGGACGATCAACAAGCTTGAGTTCTGATGACCGTTCAGACTGAGGTCACACTGCCCCATATCAGATTCAAATCAGATTTCTACTGAAATCTAAAAAATCTGACTTGAACGTGTTTGATCTGTGACATTTGTTTCATATATGACATTTGTAAGAAAATGAGTCACTTTTACCTGCTGTGGAAACAAAGACAAGCTGACTTGAAAATATACAAGAATATAAAGATTTCATTCTTCTGCACTAATTTGTTAACATTTAATGTAGGCAGATATCAATGGTAGTTTCTATTAATTATTTGTTTTCTCATTTTATTACCCTCTGTTTAAATGGGACATTGGTAAGAATGACAAAAGTATACCAAGTGCACTATCAAGGTTGAGAGATTGTCAAGGCTGCTAATTTCCTGTGTGTTAAGAGTTTGCATGTCCTCTGTTACTGTTCACTAGCATTGAACTTCACTCATCAACTTTACTCATACAGTCCTATTTAATCTAACCTTGCAGTCTTGCAGTCTACCTGATCTTACATATAACAAGTCAAAAAATATGGGTCCCTTTGAGTTTTGGTCCTCCCAAAGTTTATTTCTCATGTTTAGAGAGTTTTTCCTTTCCACTGTCACCCTAGGTTTGCTCAGTTTGGGATTGGCCTTAATAATATAAGATTATAAAGCTGCTTTGAGACAATGCTCCGTTGTAAAAAGTGCTATATAAATACATTTTGAATTAAATTGAACCAAGGGTCTCTGTTCGCTTCCAAATGATTTATATTTATGTCCTCAAGCATCACTCGGGAAATACATAACAATACATGGTGTTGTTTAAACCATACTAGCCTGACTACACAAGCATGTAAAGGCCAACAATCAAGGGCAACTGCTAGCTGTAGTAATGCAAGACAGTCAGTACAAATCACTTTGAAATATCCCCTCATTTTTGTGAGCAGTATATTTGGTCGGTGG
>JAYJMA010022915.1:0-12073 GCA_036873895.1 Parotocinclus cabessadecuia
TGAAACCTTCCTTCCTCCCCAAAATGAAAGGGACAAATTTGTTGAGAAAATGACCATATCCTTAACATGAGAGCAAGTGTGTGTGATACGTATTTGATTATTTTTAAACTTTGTAAAAAGTTGTTTTGGTTGTTTTTGATTGTTTGTTTGGTTTTTTTTTTTGCATTCATTTTTTGTTTTTCTTGTTTGTTTGTTTATATTCACAGTTATAGCTTCTAACAGCCATCCTTATCCAGAACAACTTGCAATTAAGCTGAGCAGTTGAGGTCTTGTTCAAAAAATGGTAGCTGCTAGGTATAGGTGGAATTTAAACTCATAACAGGGGTATCGTCAGACATTAAATCAGACTTGAAATGTTGCTGCCCCCACTAAAATCACATCCATTGGAAGTTCTTTTTATGCTAGATTGCTGCTCAGAATTACAGCACAAGCCATGCAAATTCACCACAGTCACTACCCATAATGCCGCAACATATTTTCAAAAGCATGAGTGACTAACACTTTCTGACTGAGCCAGTTATAAAGTATATACTTTTAACCCTATACCAACAGTAGGTGACAACTAAAGCAAAGACATTCAATAAACTAAGAATCAGGCCTAATTTGTTTTTCATTGCTTATATCTGGAAGAGTAACAGCCACTTTAGTGCTAACTCACTTAATCTAGTCAGTGTTTCACAGGCTTATTTTTATGCGCAGTTGTGCCCCTATGACTGATTAGCAAGCTGGGTGCACAGCTGTGCTACTATAAACTAAGTGTAGTAATCTAGTAATGCCCCTGATTCATAACCTTTTGCTTAGTAGTTGTGTAAGGTTTGTAAAGTTTGTAGATTACTCAGTTTTGAGACAGTTTTATAGTGAGTTCTGTTTAATTACCTTTGTCCTAGCTGCATCAATAAAGGTGAACTAGGACAGGGTTAATACAACCCAAGCAGTTTAAGCAGAATGGTCTGTTAAATTCCTTAACTATCCGGATTGTATCCAGATGGGGCTAAGCGACATGAAAACGAGTGCGTAAATACACCAAAGACGCGTAGTTAATGCAATTTAAATCTGAATTGTTTCTTAACTGATCCGTGTACAGTTTTGTGGCGATTGCACGGGAGCAGTTTGAGAAGCTCAAGCTGATGCATGGCAACATGGAGATACAGTATGAAAACCTGGGGAAATACTTTGTGTTTGACCCCAAAAAGATAACACCAGAAGAACTCTTTGGGGACCTCAATAACTTCAAGAACATGTTTCAGGTAACGGCAATGCCACGGTTAGTCTCGGTCATTAAATCATATGACAATTTAAAGAGTACTGAACGGTGTAGATTCAGACTGTAGGTTTTATGACGTATACTGTATTAATATTGCTCAGAAGTCTTAGGACCTAGTGCATCTGCTTACAAATCTCACCCCAGCTGCTGTGTATGCATGTGTGTGTGCAAGTAATGAAACAGCAGCAGGTGGTTTGGCCATTACGTCTTCAGTGTTTGTTTTGTGATTTATGCACAGACCACTCTGCAGAAAGCTCCCATTTATTCAGTACTCCCCCATTCCTGGGTACACTATTAAAAGATAGATAACACAGATATGCAAACATAGCTTATATGAAGCAGTTTAAATATGCAAACACTAATCTGAATCAGTGAAGCTATAAAAATCATTTAGCGTGTGAAAAGTCTGTTGCTGTGTATGATCCACTGCATAACATTTGTGTTTTTTAGCAAGCTGTGATAGAGAATCAGAAACGTAAGGAAGCCGAGGAAAAAATGCGCAAAGCCAAACTTGCACGCGAGAAAGCAGAAAAGGAGAAGGAGGAGAGACAGAAGAGAATGAACGCTGGGCAGATACCTAATATCAACGATGGTAAGCTTTTTATCCGAGGCTCTGTAGTTTGGTTTATTAACCACTGAAGGCAGTCTTGGTTCACAAAATCTCTGAATGTGAGTTCTTTAGGGATGTGTACTTGTGGTGTCTGTGTTGGCAGAATGAGCCGACTAGAAAACGGAGGAAAGTTTGACTTGTTCTTTAATTTAAGTTAATTCATTTTTTTTCTAGACATGCATTTTGAGTTGTCTGGGCTAAATGTTACAGGTTGCTCAATGCATTTAGATTGAGTCATCTAGCCAAGATGCCATTATCCAGAGTGACCTACAACTGATACATCCGAAACTTTTGTGGGTTAAGGTTCATGTTTCAGGACCCAACAATGGCAGCATAGCAAAAGTGAGATCTTTTCACATTTGTGCGTGTGCACTGTGTGATATGCCGTTCAAAATTAGACAAAGATATTTGGATATATTTACTTGAGCCTATTCTGGTTGTCACAGTTTATATTAGCATTACTTTGGATGTGGACTTTTAGATCCATCATAATGAAAGTTATTTTCACAAGAAAGCAATGTGCAGACCACACGTCAAGCCAAATTTATTTATGTAGCATTTTTTTACACAGAGCATTCTCTCAAAGCAGCTCTAGAATGTTCGGTTATTTTCTAATATCTAGGGCCAGTCGTAAATTGACTATAAACATAGGGTGACAGTGGAAAGGTAAAACTCCCTAAACGCTCTAACGAAGGAACCTTGAGAGGACCAAGACTCAAAAAGGGACACATCCTGCTTTGGTTGGCTTAGATAACAAATGTAAGAATGAAAATAATGTATCTAGTCATGTATTCAGTAGCAATAGAAACTAAGCAACTATTAACAAATGAATAAAATATTGCATCAAATAACATATATATGCATATCTGCATTATTTATTCTGATACACAGAATCCTGATAGGATCACGAGTCCTTAATGGGAAAATCCTTTGCCGGCATTTTTCTGCCAGCCAACAAGAGGAGGGAGGGGAATTACTGCCCTCTAGCATGGCCTGATACCAAATTAACGTTAGGGCTGGAGCTTATAATGGAAACAGAAACAACAACTGAGTTATGCTGAAGCGGAGGAACATCTTGGTGTTAGAGAAACTCCAAAAAACTGGAATATTTATAGTTTTTGATGTATAGTATCAAATGGCTGATGATGATAGTACAGATTTATGACATAAAACATAGTAGAAGTCTGTTTATGGTTGCAACGTCTGCAGTTAAAAGACATATATTTATTTATTGTCATGATTTCTTCCATGAACCTCCACTGTTAAAGCGATGGTCTCTTGATTGGATGGATGTTAAACAGAACAGACGTGTGTACACATACACATAAAAGATCAAAGAAGCATCAGGATAAGGAACTCTCTGTATTTTCTCTCTCGCTCGTGCTCACAAAAGTATCATTGGCCTCCCTGGGCACCCCTTCCTCTGTCCACACACAATGTTTACATAAAACTCTGGGAACTAAGTGCTACGAACTGTTTAACAGTTAACAGGCATGCAGACAGCCATTTGTTGATACCCTCTGTGTGCAAGTTGTGCACCCAAGTTTGGGTCTGAGTGCTTTTTATTTTATTCAAATTCAGTTTTGTGCAGTCTACCAGTGATGCTATGTACTGGATGATGAATTGCTCACATGTTTATTAAAAGGTTACTTGCATATGTTTGTAGAAATGAAGATCATGAGATTTCTGGTCGATCAGTACAGACTTCTGGACACTCAGTCACGGTACTGTGACGGAGTTGGAAAATACTTTCACAGCTGTAGGCGTGAATGTATATGCACTTTTTGTTTCCCTGTTCTAAGACGAAGTCTGTCTGTATCCATAACAAGTGCTACCACTGTTCTGTTGTGATAAGTAATTTGTGGTTTATTTGGAACAATGGTGATTGCTAAAAGGTTTCTTGCATTTAGCAGATGTATCCGCCATGATTGCCTGGTTGGCCTTGCAGGAATGTATATCATTGATAACATACACTTTGGCTTAAGGTATTGGGCAAGGCGTTAGGCATACAAATATGTCTTGGGTGCATTTACTCATCATCCAGATCAGAGATAAATCCTAGATTCTCAAAAATTAGGAATGACCTAATGTAAAGGGTCTATAACTACATCTTTATGCCTAAGGTTTTAAAAGCGCATGAAAAAAAATCTAGTTGCTCACATACATTTGTCTTATTTCTATAACAAAAAATAAGTCATCAAATAAGTAGTTTGTGCTCTTCAGTGTCTTTTTTATAGTCTTTATGGTTAGAAAATAAATGCTTCTTGCCTACTGCTGTGCCCTGCCTTTTGCATAACCTTACAATGAAATGAAAGGGCTAGATATATAGAGTTGTGTCGTCTTTATTTATTTGTATAGCTGTTTTATTATAACTATTATAAAATGGACGCAATGATACAGTATCATCTCCAAGAGTACTCCTTCTCAAAGCAGCTAGGCCCAATGCCACCAATGAGCAAGTATACTGTCAAAAGCAGCAATCAACCTTGGAAAAAAAAAGTCTCAAAAAGGCATCCAACCGCTTTAGGCAGTCTAAACCCAAGTTACCATTTGGCTTGCTCATTAGGGACAATAGATTCTGTTTTGTGTCAATGTTTACGTAACATTGTGAAGCTGCTTTGTGACAATGTCTTATAAATAAAATTGAATTGAATTAAATGTTATATGCGAAAATGTATTTATATTGAGCTTAAAATGATCAGACTGAGCAGGTTACTACACAGAATATTAATAGTGTATATTAAGGTGAATAAAATCACTCGTTCCGAATGCAATGTCAATCGTGAAGCATAGCATATGCCCCCCTCTGTTATAATTCACTCATGTCTAAACGGTTCCATGTTGTGTAGCAGCATTTTAAGTGAGAAAGGTTATTACTAGACTCTTATTTTCTAAAGTGATTGCTAAAAACATCATTTAGACAGGTGAGATACAGATATCACAGGAGGACAGACTACCGTACTTTACTCCGTCACTTCACAGCCTGGCCGGTAGGTGTCAGGGTTGTGCGCTGCTGTGGAAAGATTATCCCCAGAACCACGTGAGCTTGTGTGATGGTTGGGGAGGTGCGTTTTGGAGGAAACAGCAGATTAGAATAGGACTGACCTGGTTTGTCCACACACACACATACACACACACTCACTCTCACTCTTCCATTTGTATAATCCATGCATTAATCAGATAAACCAGTGCTAGTCATGTTGTTTGTTTGAGTAATAGGTGTTAGAAATAGAAGGGGTATGGGGAAAGTGTTTTCCAAATGACAATGAGACAAAATGCAGTAGTTAAATGTAAACTATGATGCATTTTGGTTACATATTAAAATGTTTCCTTATGTTACCTATTTATATAATACAGATTTATAGAGATTAGCCATGTGTGACTCTCTAGGCATTATGTTAGACCCAGCTTGACTATAAATATCATTTTCTTAATTTTATATAATAATATAGTAATATAACTGCCTTACCATTGCTAAGTGGCTTTTAGCTTGACAGCTGCAAACGTTATTAATGTTATGTTGCCTGTATTTGTGTTCACTGATTCGTTAATAAGGACCTCATCAGTCTTGAACCTTGTAGCGTAATAAATAAGTGAATAGATTATTCTTGATGCAGAAATGAATTGGTATAATTAAAGAGCTGTAATGCAAATATTATGTATACTGTGCAGTTGTTCAGAGATGGATGTGCTGTGAAAAAAAAATACAGGGCTATTAGCAGGCTTAACACACACATGCAGCTGTGGGGGTCTGTATGCTTGTTTCTATGGTGTCTCGTGACATGAGTCATCCATTTATGGCTATGAACATATGGCTATGCTGATGTTAAGAAAAAAAGAAATGAGGCCACATGCAGTTCTCATAATAATCCTCATGATGGCGTGTTTGGATTGTGCATAGTGAAATGCGAATGCGTGTTTCTTTGTGTCTGCGAATGGATTCTCAGTTTTGTCGGACAGCTGAGACATGAAGACACCTGGCATGGTCTTCATTAGGGATTAGAAGGGTGTGTGTGTTCAGCGTGTATGTTAGGGCAGACTACATGCTGCTAGTAAGGCAGGGAGCCTGGGATCAATTGGACTTGCCATAAAATGTCATTCATTTTCTCCGTGTGTGTGTGTGTGTGTGTGTGTGTGTGTGTGTGTGTGTGTGTGTCGGGTCACAGATTTAACCTCTAACCCATTTGAGTTAAAAAAAAAAAAATTATCCTTTGTCATATTACATGTTTACTTTTTCAAAGCTATATAAGTCAGACCTAAATATAACATTTCTTCTTATTTAGGCAACAATAACAAAGGCAATTTTATTTATACATTTATACAGTAAAGAAGTCATATTTTTAAAAAGAAAATACAACTTACAAATGCAGGTAAGATTTAGAAATAATATATTCAACATAAGTAATTGATTTCATTTTAGCATACTATATTATCTGTGCCATTTGTGGTAGTGATGCCACAAAAACAAACCCTCTGCAAACCCCAACACAGGGATTTCCAAAATAATTCTACAGAGTTAATATCAGCAATATATTTGTGTTAGTTATAGAAAGGTGAACCAGAGTTTCTAGAGTTTACCAGGAGTGCTGTCAACACTTCACCTCAAAGACACGCCGCTTTCCACTCTCCAAACTACAGTACTCAAAATTATCAACAGATGCAAAGTAGGATTACCCAGTGGTCCACAAACCCGCCAAAATCCTCTGTAGGACCAATTCTCACACAAACCCTGAGATCACCAAGAACAACTTGCATGAATCAAAGAATCAGCAAAGTCAGCAGCAGATGGAGAATAGGGTTATCCAACGGGTCTACCACAATCCTCTGTCCAGTTCAGTCCCAAAATGAGCAAGCCTAGGGTGACGGTGGAAAGGACAGTGACAAACAACTTTTTCAGCTTTATTAGGAAGAACTCTTGGCTCAAAAAGGGACCAAACCTCCTTGGGTAGCTTAGATGATATGTGCACGAATTAAACAAAGTTATCTACTTTGTATGATTATGGTAACAGTTTAAATAAACAGAAACAAAATCAATAAACTAAAGAACATATTTTAAAGTATAATAAGGTTAAATAAAATACATGTGGATTAATAGTGTAGAGAAATGGAAATATGATGAGTACAATAAAATGGAGAATATAAAACTATAGCATATTAGACAATAGTTATTTATTTACAAGTATTACAAATATTCAGTAGAATATGCTAAACGTATGTATAAATGCATTATTTAGTCTTACCCACTGTGTAACTATAGGATCTTTATGAAGGCTTTAATGCCATGGAATGATAGTTTCTAAACCTCAGCAGTGTTTGCCCTCTGTGTTTAAATTGTGTATAATTGAACATTTGCAGAATGTGTTCTCTATAAATGTTATTTTCATTTATGCATAACAAAACTGCATTTGTCCAAGCATGGGTATTAAAGTGAATGTCTGCAGTGTCAAAAGTTTGCCACTAGCTTTCTGTTTTGATCAGTCATTTTAATTTAATTCACTCTTATTGTCTTATAAAAGGCCTGCACCACCAGACTAATAATATTAGTATGATAGAGGTTTTTTAGCACTCTTTAACAGAGCAATGTATCTACCATGTATTCTGAAGCAGCAGAGCCTGATTAAAGTCTTTCTGGGAGGAAGAATAACCCAGAGTGACTTCCTCATTTAAGCTTTGCATATGGTCTTGGTTACTGAGCCATTCATCCTGTTATCATCTTTGCCTGAGTGAAAAAGGGTGATAATCCTGATAATTTATCACCCTGTCTGAGACTGACCCTGCCTTTACGCTGGCAGTAAAGATTTTCTCACCACATCGGTCTAAGCACTGTAATTTGGCCGCTCGGGTGGCACAGTGGCAGTCCCCAGCCCACTGGTCTGCCCGAGTTCAGTCCTTATATTAAGGTTTTTATTTTATATTGTATGTTATTATCACAAGGTTTGTTTGTTTTTGTAAGTCTATGCCTCCCATAAACATTTATTTTGTTTTTATTGGTTAGATGGCGATGAGACTGGTATCATGGATGGCCTGTTGGAGGCACTGCAGTCAGGTGCTGCATTCAGGAGGAAGAGAGGACCACGGCAAGCAGGTGAGAGACACACCACAATGATGAACACACACATGCGAGTTATGCTATATGGAAGCAACATGCAGAAACATACATTGACTGCATCACGTTTATGATCTAACACAGAGATACACATTCCAATAGTGTGGTTTGAAATTGATGTCTGGAGTTCGACAGTTATAAAGTTATAATTAGAAAGAAACTCAACTCTTTGGAGGTTTCCCCAGGACCTGCGTTCATTCCAGGCCAAGAAAGGCTGAACTTGTCAGGGTTTTTTTTTCTTGTTTGTTTGTTAGTTTTTTTTTTTTTCTTTAATTCTTAGCATGGAGATCTGTTGTTTATACGACTGCCGGTGTAAGGAAACACAAACCAGTAACTATTCACTTGCGTCACTGCATCCGGACTTATTGCCGTACTCACCAGATACATCGCTCAATGTTCATATGTGCTGTGATATATATATATATATATATATATATACACAGTTCAAAGAACTACAATCATCCCCTGTTCCTACAGTCTGAACCACATTTTTCTATTGTTTTTAATTGAAGGCCTCAGGTTTAAATAAGTAAATATGATCTGCCATTAGTAAGCAACAATTGATGTCCTGTTAGCAAGAGCAAGTTTGTACAATACAAGACTTTTACAATCAGGTTTTTGAGCAGGCACACACCACATCACAAAGGGGGTTTACACTCAATCTAATACTCTAAAAGACAGACCATCAGTAAACCCTGTCACAAAAGAATTAACAATCACCAAGAGAGCCACTTAGTCATCTAATCATCGTTATAGACAACATCACCGAAAATATCAACATGTCTTTCTTGTCTGTTGGTTTTTGTTCTGTTTTTGATAACACCAGATGGGCAGGTTTGATAAGTAAACTTTGGTTATATGATGCAATTACTGCATGCAGTTGTTCCTTGTTCTGGTAACTAAACTTAAATATCTAATGATATAACAGAGTATAAGCCATGAGTTCAACATATATGGAAAAGAGTTGATACTCTTTTCCTATTAATATTAATGTTCCGATTAATTATTCCACGCTTGTTCTATAACCTTGCAGACAGAATAATGTCTGCAGAAACATTGAAAGCTCCACGAGGCATTCCTTTCTGCAGTTGTAGTGTTCACTGCTTCTGTGTGTGCGCGTGCGCGTGTGTGTGTGTGTGTGTGTGTGTGTGAGAGCGAGAGAGAGAGAAACAAGATCTCTCCCTAAAGTAATCCAGATGTGGAAATGTGGCACTTGGTGTAACAACCCCTCCCCCAAATGTCATTGCCTCCCTTCCTTCTTGCCTCTTTTTCCTTGTGTGTTCTGTATTCGCTTCTTAAATTCCTTCTCCATTTTGCCATTTGATCTCAGGCAGCTGTTTTCTGGGATCCCCTTACACTGTCTGATGAGAATTTCACAGTCTGCTAAAAAAGCAAAAAGACAAACAGAAATGTTAAAGGGGTTAGGAATACCAAAATTGAGTATGGTCCACTTCCTAGATGTAAAAACAATCCACAAAGCTGTTTATCGCGCACAGTCAAAATTATGTCTTGGATGGGATGCCACCCCCCAGTCTGCCAATTTTGACAAATTTCCTCTGAAGGGTCATGGTTGCACAGTTGGCTTCCGAGTGTTATACGTCCTGTTGTGACTATTGTTGGCAGGTTGTTCAAGACGAAATGAGTATAAGGAAAGGTTCAACTTTATTTAACTGTGTGTGTGTGTGTGTGTGTGTGTAAACACAGCTTTCATCTATCTATCTAATAGATTTTCTTTGCGTCCTTCTCACCTGTTTCCCATGCTAGTGCCGTACATCCTTTGAGTGTTTATAGGTTGCTAGAGTGAGTCATACTCAACTTTTGTATTTTTAGCTTTTCTGTTGATTTCAGCTCCTCTGACTCATCTGAGCAGGGAAGTAACATTCAGACTATTCACTGTTGCTTGTGTACTTGCAACACGCACACAGTCTGACCATGACCCTCGTCACTTGGAATGAGAATCAAACAAGTGCTGCCTCCCGCACAAAATCTCTGACATTCCCAGTGAACTCCACCCTACACCATGATTTCCACTTTCGGAATTAAGAGCACAGAATTTTTTCTTTCACATTCCATTTCTCTCTGTCTTGCTTTCTCGCTCTCTTTCTTTCCCCTCCCCTTGTGGCTGACTGGGATGCTAGCTGAAAGGAGGCAGACTGCAGGCATGCAGAGGGCAGTCACCAGATGACCCACCACGTCCCACCCCTGACCCATTGTAATGTCATAGTAACTAATCAAAAGAACATTTGACACATTAGCAGCAGCTGCTGACCGACTGACACACACATAAGGAATACTTATAGGAACATTCAATGTACTGCTTCACACTATCTACAACTCTCTTTTATCACAAAGTACCAGTCTGTCTCATCCCTCTCCTTTGTATTCAAAGAATGTGTATAGAGTAAAATACTCTAGTGTTAATTTAAACAGTTTAAGCTAGTAGTGAGCCTTTGCTACTTTTGTTCATTCATTCATTTTCATACCTTGCTTAATGCAGCTCGTAGTCACCTGGAACCGTCAACTGGAATCAATGGGTGCAAGGATGGACCTGGTATTAGACAGGGTGCCAATTGTAGGGCATGTGTACAAACACACTGATACACTTTAGAGACACCATCTTACCTAATGTACACTACTGTGTAAAAGTGCTAGACCAACTTTAGATTAGAGTCGCTTAACAACGGTATAGTGACCATATATGATTATTTCCCTTTATTTGAAGACCAGAAAATATGTATACAGTCGAAGAAAATCTAAAAAAAAAAACAGCTACTATAGGCTGCAGTGGCAACTACATAGTGTGGTCGTTACTTGAGCAGTAGCGGCGACTGGCAGCTTCATTAGATTGCCAAACTGACACTTCTACAGTCTGAAACACCTTAATCAGGCTTGGTCCTTTTTGGACGGGAAGCAGCCAAGAACCCACTTTTTTTTGGAGGGGGAAGGGAATAAAAGGGCTAAGATCTGCTAAATCTTTCAAAGACTAGAATGAAGATCAGTAGAAAAGAAAATTCGATATGGTCATTATACTCTTGCAAAAACAACAAATAAATTGGTGGCCTAAGACTTTTGAGCAGTACTATATGTTTTTGGAATGTGTTTGGAATGCAGATTATCTGGGGGGAAAAAAAAATCTCAGGCAGACATGGGAGTTTGCTATTTATTTTCTGTTCTTCACCTTTTTTCAGTGACGCAGCCCATCACATGGTGGATATGCTGGTCTATACAATGACAAGTCATGTAAAATATAAGGCAGTCCTAGTTATTAGGCTGCCCTTCTTGCCATGGAACCCACATGGGTTTGGCTTCCTATAATTTGATGTGTGACACACATCTACCAGGTCATGACCTAGCATACAAAGAGCCTGACACACTTCTACCATCAATGAGCAGGCACACACCACACCACAAAGGGGGTTTACACTCCATCTCATACTCTAAAAGACAGACCATCAGTAAACCCTTTCACAAAAGAATTAATAATCACAAAGAGAGCCACCAAACAAAGGATTTTCCTCCTTTGTCTCAAACACACACCATTTGCTTTCATATGGAATGTCGTCGCAAATGCAGGGCTAGTATGTACCCAACCCTGTGAAGACCAATATGGGCGCACTATAAATAATTCACACACCCACAACCCACATAAGCATACACACCTAAGGAATGTAGTCAAAGCCTCCCTATAATACCAGCTGTACTTGACCACTAGCACAGTGAACAGATAACCACATGCTTTCTCACTCCTGCTAAAGGCATCAGAGTCACACATGCTTAATCATGTTAAGAGAGAAAGCCACATTTCTTCTGCTGCTTCTAGGTAGTTTAATTGCCCCATATATGAGGATTCGTATCTGCATTCACCTTCATGATTTGCATTTCAAACCACATATAAGAAACAATGTTCATATTTGTATATTAAATCCCACCAGTAATGTGTGATAAGTGGACTTCAGTTATACTTCTACTGCGTTTATTTGTTTTGTGTACACAAAGTGTGCTCTAAGTTTCATTTTGACAGTGAAGGTAAAGGTTAAAAGGCTGAGGAAAGGACATTGTATATTTAGAGCATGAGACCAATTGGCTACAAATC
>JAYJMA010022925.1:0-12072 GCA_036873895.1 Parotocinclus cabessadecuia
TGAGGTATACAAAGACAAGTGTATCCTTCCTACAGTCAAGCATGGTGGTGGGAATGTCATGGTTTGATGCATGGGTGCTGCCGGCTGTGGGGAGCTATAGTTCATTGAGGGAACCATGAATGCCAACATGTACTGTGACATACTGAAACAGAGCATGATCCTCTCCGTTGTGCTCCAGAAACTGGGCCACAGGGAAGACGTTATGTTACAACATGCTATAATTTCTATAACATATTAATTGTTTATTAAACCATTATTGTACGATTTACACGTATAGCGAACGTACAAACAAGAACTACTGTTGCTTACCAACTTTGTTCCTTGAAAAATACATTTGCAAGCAAGTTTTTCGAAACAATCTACAACACAATGTATAGATACTCAGCATGCAAAGTATAATACTGTAAATATACTGTAATGTTTGAAGAGCTTATCCAGTGTGATATGATCTGCTTTAGCAGTGGAGAAGTGACTTTTGCCTTCTTTTTTGTAGTAAATGGAAATGTTAGGCAAAAACCTGTAGGTGGCAGTAGATGGCTGGGGAGAAACTCGGGAAAAACGAAGAGATATTACATACTGTACACGTTTTTAGTCCGATTAAGTGGAATTTTGGACCAAATAAGCGGAATAACATTACACGTATATAACAGGATTTGATTCGGTAATTTAGGATTTGGTCCGAATAAGCGGCTGGTCCAATTAAGCAGAATCCACTGTATCTAGAAATAAATCCTCATAATGTGGGTAAAATGGTTAAAAAGACAAAATGTCCTATAATCTGGTTATCAATAATGCCAACATGTAAGATCAGAGGACTTATAATTATATTATATTATTATACATAAATATAATTCACTTTTTATAATATATTTTCTTTTCAATGTTATATTGCTATAGACATGTAAAGATGTATGTATTTTAAATACATTACTAGATGTGCATTGCCTGAAAATGTCACTGTTTCAAATGTCTCTCTCAATTTTATTGTGCAAGCTGTTTGTATTTATATTGAGCTTGGTGATAGCTTTCCTCATAAAAGGCCTGACCGAAAGCATGGGGTAAAGGAAACATACAGTATTACAAAAAGAATGAATACAGCCATACCGTAGATCTCTTGCAGATCCCTCACTGATAAAGTAACTCAATATGTATGTTGAGCAACCTAATATGTATTAAATATAATATTACTGCCAGAAGCAAGCTATTGTGATTTTAGCCACTATCTACCTAATCCATCATTGTGAAAGGACCACAATAAACCAGTCAGTTTTGGGGTATTGGACAATTCTCAGCCACACAATAGTGGAATATTATTTATTGTGGCCTTTATGTGAGATGTTAGATGACTTATAAAAACATGCAGGGACTGGATTGGAAAATGTGGGACTGGAAAATCATGTTGTAACATTGTGGTACACTAGGCCTTGGGAAAACATAAAACATGGCTTTGTTAAGAGAAAAATTGCCCAATGTGTTTTGATAATACGTACTTAAATTATATATTCTTAAATTATCATTTCAGTTTGCGAATGAGCAAAGGAAGCACAGTTTTAATAACAAGGATAGTGTAACAAGAAATTGTTTACTCAGATTTTAGATTTAATAACTATATTTTTTAATAAAGATGAAATGTATTCCTGAATAATAAAATACAATGACATTTTACCAATTAAAAGGGAATTAAAATCAATTATAAATCTAACTTCTATGGTAATATTACTTATTACTTACTTATATGGTAATCTTTAACATGGTGAAGTGATTTGATCAAAAAAAATGACATCAATACTATTGATTACTATCAATGTCTAACTTATGAACCATAACAAAAGTTGACACCAGTAACCAGCGAATTAAAATTAACTAAAATGTTTTTGTCCTTTAAAATTTCTTGGAAATAATAACAAAATTTTGTTGTTATTTTACACAAGTTTTGTTTTGTGTCTTACAGTGATAACAACTTCTCTCACCACAATCATTACTATCTAACATTTAACACTTTCCATCAGTGTCAGTCAAAATAATACAGTTATATCCAAATTATTGCTTTTTACCTGTCATTTACAAGTCATGTAAAAAAATATCACTAGACTAATTAGTGGCATGAAGATCCCATCACACCTCAGGCAGTGTGTTGTTTTGATGACTCACACACAGATCCCACACAGATATTTTTAGCTCCCCTCATCTCTCCTTATCATATTTAGATTCGGTGGTCACTTCCGGATGCATCACTTTCCACAGATAGCATCAGTTCTCATGGATTGTTACTATGACGACAGTAGGAGAAAGTTTTCCAGCATCTGTAGCAGAGCTTCTGTAGCCAATGTTGACCTTATAATAAATAGTAATTATTTATTATTATATAATTAGTAACAAGTTCAATTGTAGCATGTACTTAACTCATGCCATAACAAATGTATGTATTTAGGTTTTTTTATATAAGTGCATTCAGAGTCTTAACCAGCTTTCAAACTCTCTAGGCCCACATCCTAATTGAGTCTAGATCAAGAGTAGCAAGGAAAAACTAACACAAAAGATATGATAAGGAAAATACCTTGGGAGGGCCAAGACTCAAAAGATATGATTACATTAACACTATACATTGAAAATCCTGAAGATAGTAGGACTGAATTGGTTGTTTCACTTATATAAATAAGCTTATATAAAAAAATTACATGGCAAAGGACAACATCGAGGCACTAGCTTTGCAAAATGATGACTGCAGCATTCTGAAACATCAGGCTTGAGCGAATGACAAAAATCGTATTTGAAAAAGCAAGAAGTGTGCTCAGAGGAAAGAAACAGAATGCTCTGCCATTAACTAGACACCACAAGTCTGAGGACATTTATTTTTTCATTCCTGAAATCCAGTTAGAGATTTGAAAGCAGCTTACATATTCCACAGATGATTGGCATAGCACTTATACATTAATTCATAGTGCTTATTCACTTACTTTTTATCACATAGTTTTTGTTAATTTGTTGAGAAATTTCACTATCAATGGTTCTGCATTTTCACATTGAATTGTAAGTCTGTTAATCAATTACCTAATTAACATCTAGGCCACCCATGGAGGACGGGTCCCCTTTAGAGTCTTGGTCCTCCCAAGTTTTCTTCCTTCTACGTTCAGGGAGTTTTTCTTTCCACTGTCGGCTTGCTCAACTTGGGATTGGCCTTTTAAGATAATATAAGATTGTAAAGCTGCTTTGAGACAATGCTCCGTTGTAAAAAGCGCTATATAAATAAATTTTGACTTGACTGATTGATTGACATTATACACCAGACTTCAGTGGCATTACAGACTGCGTCCAGTAATTATCATGAAAAAAGACAAATTCATCAACACTTTACACTCACAAAGCCTAGAAGATATGTTTTTTTCTTGTTTTTTAATTGTTTGAAATCTCTTTACAAAATCAATATAATCTCCAGTAAGGCTATGCCAGAAGGAAGGAAGCTGCTATTATCCTAATTAAAGTCCTTCATCTCACACAACCTGCTAAAGGAGATTGGTGACCTCCAACTATTTCAGGATATTTCAGAATTTTGAGACTAATCCATTTTAACATTTAGCACAAGGGATTTTACTATGCATCTTCAGTACCCACCTGCTTCCCATTTCCATCTACTTGGCCCATGGCAAATTGCAGAAGCATTCAGCCTTGACTCACCTGTGCTCTCTGTGGAATCCAGACTGCCTGCCAGCTGCTCTAGGAGCCGTGCCCGTGAGGCATTTCTTTTGTGCTTCTTGCCCTCATAGTGCTGCTGTGCCATCAGTGGGTTGTTGAACCAGGCGCCACACAAGCAGCAGTACTTGCCTCCTTCTCCATTGTTGCCCATGGAGGACAATGACGTTGGAGTGGGTTGGGGTGTTTCTGTGGTCTGAGTGGTGCTTGCAGTAGAATCTGCAACAGTTAGAGATATAAAACATTGCAACGTTATGACTACGATAATTTCAGCAAGTCCTCCATTAATTATGCAAGCTGTTCAAAAATGATTTTCATCATTATATTTGTACCTAGAATATACATGGAATAAATTCTGAGAATTGTTAAGATTCAGCACAAAAGATTCACCTAATGTAGCGTAAAATTACAATTTTAAGTAATATCTAATTTACACTTAATACAGGCACAGCAAAAAAAAGAAAAACAAGAATGCTATGGCAGTATCAGTAGGTTGCCAAGCGCCAAAGTGGTTGCTAGGATTTCAGTGTGGATAAAAAAAACACTCCTACATCTAGAACATCTAATATCACATCCACATTACAATGTAACAGGTTCATATATATATATATATGAACCTGTGACTGGTGCAATGTAATATATATATATATATATATAATTGAGTTTGCATCTCATTTGCATAATCGTACAACTTACTTTGACTTTTCATTTGCTTTTCTGATGATCTTGTATATTTTCATCATGATTTTCATCATTATATATGTGCCTACAATATACATGGAATAAAGAATAAATAAAAAAAAGAAATAAGAAAGTTGTGAAAAAAATGTTATAAGCATGCACCCGATGGAACATAACATAAAATTTTTATTTTTATTTTTTATTTATTTGTTGTTGTACAGTTTTCAAAGTCCTTCTCTAATCTCCAGTGCTCACAGGACGCTGTGACAGGACAGAATTCCGGTGACAATAGCTTCTGGTAGACAATTTCCAGTCCAGCAGTAGCCCTGAGGTGTTTAAAAACTCTATGGACTATAGTGTGTAATTGTAGCCCTACAAAGTGCTTCAGCATGGCATGTGGAACAGAGAAAATGACAGTAAGTGTAGCCACATGGAGGTGTACCTTATAAAGAGATCGCTGAATGTATTACGCATTGAGGCAATTAGTAAACTACAATTCAAATGAGCTAATGAACTACTAACTACTCCCAATACAAATAGGTGTGTATTTGTGTCCTTTATAACTATAAATACGAGAAATTATAATTTCACCCTAAAAAACAAAGCCCTGAAAACCTTTAACCTGTTTCATACTGTAATGGTTTTGACTACACCTGGAGGTGTTCACTGCTCCAGTATGGAAATTAGCAGCTTCATTGTTGCTGCATTTTGCTGCGGCTTCTTCACCCACCCAGTGCTACAACATAGCATTAACACATCTAATTATTCATTTATTGTTTAGAGAATATCTTGTAGGCATGCCTCCACAAGGGCTTTTCATTGGCAAGGCTGTTCTTAGTGTAAGTTACTCATTACTCATTTTAAAGCAGCATAAAGCCAAGAAAGAGGCGTTAGTTAATAGAGCTTCCCTCCCCCTTTCACCGTACACAATGTTCTGCTTTAAGTGAGATGATTGTAGAAGAAAGTTTCCTACCTAGTTTCTGTTTCTTGTATTCCCCTCTTTCCAGCTTGCTGCTTCATATGTGCGCATTGATGAGTGAATTACTGTTTTTTTCCACTACGAATGCCTGGCAGCACAGGGCAGTATATTGCGGAATATGAACAGATATGGATTGAGAGTCTAACTGAGATGGCAGAGAGATGAAGAAAGCCTGGCCATGTAACAAACTCTCAACGGCATCACCATTCCCCACCTCTCAAATGTCACCCCCAATACATCTGTCAGAGCTCTTAGGAACATCCAGCACTTGAATCTTCATGAAAGTTACTTTTGACGTTAATCTCTCCTGAATTGTCTAACCCCCCCACACCCTCCCCCCCCCACACACACACACATTCCTTTCGAATGTTAAAAAGAATAGAATGGTATTACTGATGCCTTAAAAAGTGGTGACAATGTCAATTAGGGAGTAAAAGCTTTTTGGCTTATGAAAAAAAAATAACCGTGCTGTGCAATACCAAAAACATTTGATCACTATTATTACTGATTTTTCTACTCAGTCAGTTAATAGTTTATCACGAGAAGCGGCCCTTGTACAATTGGAGATTCTTTTACATTCACTAGAGTACACTGAAATAGCCAGATATATGACAAGACTGATGTGTTTTGAGTGCATATATTTGTCTGTACAACATGCAATTCTTCAGAAACTAAACTGAAGACAACAGATTTACATTGTAATGAAACATGTTCTGCTTGAAATCACTGCATGAAATCACTGATGAAAGTCTGATGAATGGAAATGACACTTTAGTATTGACTGGCAACAAACAGAGCGTACCTACTATAGCCCTATCAAAGCTAAATGTGCTGAATATTTCCACATGGCTACACTGACTTTGTAACAGACCACATTCAAATCAGGGCACTAAAATCCCTAAATACATGCAAACATGCATCTCTGTGGTAAAAATGGAAACAAACATCCCCACAGTGCAGAACAGTCAGTGCATAACAAGTTGGTTCTAACTCATATCTCTAGGCACTGAATAATGTCCATTCACGTTTTTTTTGTGCTAGACACCCAGTATACAGTATCCTGATATATAGAGGACACAAACTGTTAAGCATCGCACACATCTATATACACATATATAGAGTTTCCACTTATGAAAGTATTAAAACACTAGATTACAGTAAAACACTGCAGTTAGCTTATGACAGTGTAATATTTAAAGTTACATCTGTACATATTCTACATATACTACAAGTTACACGTCTACATTTCTAATTTAATGATGTTAGTCTGAGTTGTCTTAGTGTGCTCCCATCCTAGTGAACTACATCAGCCTCTAATGTCTCTGTGCATTCTGGAACTGGATTGCCGGATGGATTCTGCTGAAAGCTGAACTAATTCTGAGTTGATCGCCAGGCCAGAAGTCACTTCAACACCCCTTCAGCTACAGCTTAATTCCAAAGAGACTGTACTTTTGCAGTATACCAATCTCCTTCCTCAGGTTTCCAAGTCTGATTAATTACTTTGTGTCAGATCACCCCACTAGGCACCTAATCCTGGACTGCACAGTACTTATAGTAAGCTGCTTTATTGCCTATGCATGCTGTCTCCTCTGCTCCAGGGGTGTTATATTACTGTGATGACTCGAACTAATCCAACATTAACAGACCAGGAATAAAGTATAGTAAGAACTAAAATAACAGCATGTTCTAATTGAGAATGATGATGCATAAACATTTTTGTAAGTAATCTGACCTGTGGGGGTAGGTAAGCAGGGCTGCTCTCCCAAAACGAGGCGTACTCTCTTAGCATGTGTTTTACCCTGGTAATGTGACTGTGCCACAATGGCAGATGTAAAGAACATATTGCAGAGCGTGCAGCATTTGTTCCTGTCCACCTCATTCTCAGCGCTGTCCTAAAAGAGAGACAGGAGGCAGAAAAGACTGGTTTAGAGAGATAAACTAGAAGAACACAATAACATATGCTACTTAAATTCTCTCTTGTTGGCTGTCATGAGGTGAAAGTGCACCTTCTTTTTACACACATTTATCAGTTTCACTTCCCACATAAAACCACTTTGTAGTTCTACAATTGCAGACTGTAGTCCAGCTGTTTATTTACATACTTTGTTCGTCGCCTTTACCATATTCTCTATTGATTAAAACCACCACAAAGCTGACTTACTATTTGGATAGTGGATCACTCACAGTCAAAAATCTAATATAAAGTCTTTTTGGAAGTACAAAGTATATTGTAGCAGCAAAACGGGGGAAATGGTGACTTCACTATAATACCCATGTTTTGGATGCATTGTTTCACAAACGAATGCATATATAGTGTATCAGAGCTCTGAGTTTTGGACGATGCATTTATTAAATATTTTTTTTCCAACAGAATATATTTATAAATGTAGCAAGAAAGATTATAAAATAAAAAGGTTATTGTCACACAAACACATTGTATACATTGTATCAGCTGCCTGGATGTAACTACTAAAATTCTATTTAATACTCATCCAGTAAACCAAAATGATAGTTAACAGTACTCATATATGAAAATTAAATGAAATAATGAAATAAAAATGTGTTTGACACAAAATGCAATTTGGTTCATGTTGTTTTCTATTGCCCCTTAAGCTGTAACCTTGGAATCTGGAATAAATAATGAAAGCACCAATGACAACGCAAAAAGACTGTAGCCTCTTTTTTACTTTAAGAATCACACAACTACAGATTAACATAAAAATACACAAACATTAAATACAACACATTAGCTAGCCCTTTAGCACTGTTTGCATGACTACAGTTCTAATCATTTATTAGGTTTTGATTGAATGATAAAAATTAGATGCATCTAA
This sequence comes from Parotocinclus cabessadecuia, assembly GCA_036873895.1. Taxonomy (NCBI): domain Eukaryota; kingdom Metazoa; phylum Chordata; class Actinopteri; order Siluriformes; family Loricariidae; genus Parotocinclus; species Parotocinclus cabessadecuia. The sequence goes on from JAYJMA010022925.1 coordinate 8,185, forward strand.
TTCCACGTTTTCTTCTTTTTCTTCTTCTTCTTCTACTTCTTCTTCTTCTTTCGGTCGGTCTCTCCTCCTACAGTTTTTGAGATATTGACACAGGCAAAGAATGAAACCCGTTCACCCGTTTTTCTAATTTTTCCGTGAAAATTTTCCCATAGACTTAACATTACAGCAAATTTTGCACAGCAGTAGCTCGGACACCCCAGACCTGGGTAGAATTTCACCAGTCATGTCAATTTACAGAGTGATGGTAATGTCCATTCATTTTTATCACTCTCCAAAAAGGACTCTATTAACCATATTAATGGCCTCACTCTAGTTATGTAAAAATGGAACGCTCCAGATGCACTGTAAAAAACACAGCTCTATGTATTTTAACTCCTTTGCCTAAAATCCTTATAATTTCACCTAGAAACTCCATTAAAACTTAAAATATTAAAAACAAAAATTAAATATTAGACATAAGACTAATCAAAGCCTCATAGCAGATATTAAAGCTCAAAACATCTAATCGGTTGAGTCACTCAGATTTACAGATTTCTGCTTTTACACTGTCATTAACTTGATTTACACAATGTTTACTTTTGGAATTATAAATGTTTGTTTGGGACCTGCAACTTCATTCAAGACAGATCTGATACTATTATTTTTATTGTTATATATATTATTTAAATTATAAAAGTGTTTTTTAGCTCTCTCACACACATATGTGAACACATAAGGTAGAAACTCTTAGCTCTTCTGTATTAAACCCACATTCAACTCGGTTTCAGACTCAAGCCGACCAGAACCTATTCAGACCTGCACCCTGCCAGAGGCAACAGGGTCTCGGACTCATGCCCTACCTTTCTGTCTTTCTATATAAGTGCTTTTGTTATATCTGGTTTATTTACATTTATGTACTTAATATTAAGATGAAATATGTTCCCTTGTGATTTTTGGTAGACCTGCTGTAGCACTAGTGAAAAAATAACCTGTACATTTGAATATACTGATTAATGTATTTTTAGTATAAATTACAGCTAGGCACACACAACTAACCTCCTTATACCACCCTTCACTTTGAGAGGTATCTATGTTGCATATTGCCATTGTCTTAGCCAAACTGACTTTTACTTTATTACTACACTTTTTTCTCTGTTACCAAAAATGTATGTGTCAAAATAGATACAAATCAGTACATTAATGTGTCAGCTGATAATTCAATCAAACTCTTAGTATTTGTACTTTCACTGCACAATGTTAAAGGGTTTGAGGCATATCTTCTACTTTTGTAAGTCTTTCTTTCTCTGAAAGTTTTATTTTCTGTTCCTAAAGGCAGTATTCTGACTTCTGCAACTCCCCTTTCTATGATGAAATATTTATTGATATTGGCATGTCTTGGTATTGCAGTTCTTTTGTGTCTTGTCATCTGCATCTGAACAGGCATTCCCAGATGCTGTGGTACTGCAGGGGTTCTAATAATAAATAAGTAATCACATATAACATTTTGTGTCATTTGTTTATATGGCCGCTCTTTGTCAACTTTTAGGACTTTTAGGATGATGTTTAGGTTACATTCCTACATTGATATAGAAAATCAGAAAGGGATTACAAACGTTTAACCACTATTATCTGGTTCATATGCAAGGTGTGTCAAAATGAGACAAAAGCTACAGTGAAACACATTCACGCCTACTATCTCCCTGAAGACACAGCAAGTGTCTGGCCTGCTCGGACGTGCTGCTCTACACAAAAATAACAAGCCGTCTGGTCCCCTCTGTTAAAACTCATGCTGCACTTGGTATTGCATGTGGTGGAACGTGTGCATGCCTTTGTGCGTGGGTGAGATGGACAGAGTGGTGAAGAGACTGTTTCCAATGTGTGATGCTACTGAATGTTTCTGTTGAAATTATTGAACCACCTGTTTGTTTGTGTCAAGCCACAGCAAAAAAATATATATATGTTTATATCCAAGATTAACATATTATAGGTAGCCTACTGTATTTACACAAAAGCTAACAACAGCAAGTCTTTGATAGCGTTTGCTAATTAACAACTACAATCCCTAATAATATTTAAAGTATTTTTCAAAAACCTCTGCTGTCTTCATTTTCACTTTGTGCATGGTGCTGATGTGTTTTAATCACACATTTGCAATTCATTTTTATGCAGCTTTTTACACCAGCTGTAAGCACATTGTCACTTATGTTACATACATTTATAGCATTTAGTAGACAACATAATCCAGTGCAACTTAAAATTGAACTAAACAGTAAAGATAAAAAAGACCTTGGTCAAGCTTGGAAGACAGATATTTTTTTTTCTTTAACAACCTTCTGATTGCTAGAGTCTTAACCACTGAGGTGCCTAATTCCTGGCTGCAGTGTTCATGTACTTATAATGTTTTAACAACTCATTATATAATGAATTTTGTTTTATAATTTGAATTATTATTATTATTATTATTATTATTATTATTATTATTTTCTACTACTAATTTAAATTTTATTAATAATTTGTTATTTATTTTAAACTAATTTTCCTATAATTTAATATACATTTAGTATTTGTCTAATTAACATCTAGGCCGCCCATGGAGGACGGGTCCCCTGTTGAGTCTTGGTTCCTCCCAAGGTTTCTTCCTACCATTTTGGGGAGTTTTTCCCTGCCACTGTCGCTCTGGGCTTCCTCAACTTGGGATTGGTCTTTTAGATAATTGTATTACTGTAAAGCTGCTTTGAGACGATGCTACATTGTAAAAAGCGCTCTTGAATTGAATTGAATTGAGATACAGAGAGTCATATAAAATCATATAAAAAATACAATATAATAATATACTGCTCACAAAAAAATGTACGTAGACTAATGAATTAGAGACAATGTAATATTATAAAAAGCATAATAATAAATAATATCTACAGCATATAAAACTGTTGTGTCAGTGAAATAAAGTCAAATAAAAGCTTAAAATAACATGAGAATAAGTATATCAGCATATATATCTTAAGCATGAAGCAGAGTTTCAGTAACATTAATAGAGAACAAGAGGTGAAGATGAGGAATTCTGGCCAGAACCCTAATGGGAGGTTTTAATAAAAATTACAGGATTAATACGCACGGCCAGGTTACGCAATACTTAGAATTAATACATCAGTAATGTTTAAATGTCAGAAAATTGCAATGCATTCATATAACAGCAGAAATACAGGGATAACATATAGATGTTCAAGAAGTAGAGGGTTATCAAATACCAAGCGTAGCAAAGTAAAATCGAATAGATTTCTAAAGATATAGAAGAGAAGAGTATCAGCAATGGTCCTATTATAAAAGCATAAGATAATTACATCATCATTAACAGTATCGGATATCAGTAGATACTGTAAAGCTGCTTTGAGACAATGCTACATTGTAAAAAGCGCTATATTAATAAAATTGAATTGAATTAAATTGAATAGATCATCATTAAAAACCTAGTGTGTGTGTGTGTGTGTGTGTGTGTCCTCAGATCAAGGCACAAATAATGTGAACAGGATAATTACCAGAGAGCAGCATGTAATCACTGAACACGTCTGTTTGAGGAACTCTGGGCTGACATCCTTTAACACTCTCAGAGATCGCCCTGTAAATACACACGCACGCACACACACACGCACGCACGCACACACACACGCACCAAGCGTATATCAGATCTAGTATCTGAGGAGTTCATAACCATTATCTATTATATAACCAAAAGTCTGACTTCATTCACAGATGAACATGTGAGATCTTCCAGAGTAGCATATGTGAGGTTAGACACTGAATACCTGCCCGCCTTACAGTCTTCACTCTAATTCATCCTAAAGAAGGTTCCTAAATGGGGTTGAGGTCATGACAGGAGCACAGTCATGTTGGAATAGTAAGGGGCTGTCC
>JAYJMA010022936.1:0-12072 GCA_036873895.1 Parotocinclus cabessadecuia
TCTTATTTTCACTCCTCTGGCTTTCCAGTTTTGGAATCCGATGCTCCAAAACATAAGGGCTCATCTGTTCTGATTTTATGCTAAAGTTTTGATTGCTAATTGTAAAACTGTGTGGTAGCTGTTTACCCATGTGATAAGTCAGTGTGCATAGTAGGGCAATTAACTTTAGGATTTTGAATGACAATGTGTTCCTTGTAAAAACAAGAGGTTTTCTTCATGACAATTGTGCCAAATGCAGAGAATTGTGTGTATTGTTTTAAAACTACAATTTGAGTGTAAAGCAGGAATCGTGCTTGTAGTTTAGCAGAATTAGCATAATAACCCAGAATTGAGTTGGTGCATGAGTTATGTTGTGGTCATTGTGTCAAGTATCAGTATTTACGTGTAAACAATTGAGAAAAACTATAAGAACAGTTTCTTATTTACAATGGCCGCCTGTCAAAAGGCATACTCTCTTGAAGAGCATCTTAAATGACAAAAAAACAACAAAAATCACAAAACAAGACAATTGTTGCACAGGTGTAGGTGGCAAATGCAGGTATTTATTTAAATCTAATAAAATTCTCAGGCTCAGATAGACTCAACACAGTTAAAACTGATCTTAAATTAGTATTCTGGATAGCGTTCCTGTGTACTCAGGTACTTCCATGTTTAGTCGCATGAGTGAGTTCTTAGTCTGCACACTGGACGTGACAGATGCCTTCAGCTTCTTGACTTCTTTGACAATCAAATTGATTAGTGAGGATATCTCTACTGAATTATTAGTGGTATTAGAGAAAGTGTTCGATCAGTACATCATTACATATACATATACACAGTTGAATCCGGTTAATTGGACCACATCGGGATGCAATCGTTTTGGTCTTAATACCCGGCTGGTCAGATTAAACGAACATGCCCTATGTTACAAGACGGGACTTGCTAAAATTTATATAACATATTAAATGTTTATTAAACCTTTATTGTGCGATTTATACGTATAGCGAATGTACAAACAAGAACTACTATTGCTTACGAACTTTGTTCATTAAAAAATAGATTTGCAGACAAGGTTTTGCTCTTGTCAACACAACTTTTTGGATTTCCTGACCTTTGATAAAAGCATAAATTCTCCTGGGGATCCCAAAAATCCTCCCATATCTCGCTGATTCGCTTTGCATCGGCTTTAAGTGGTGACTTGTGGCTTCTTTTTCTTATTTGCTCTCACGTTCTTTTTGGTTAAAGCGAATAACATTACACGTATATAACAGGATTTGCTTCGGTACTTTAGGATTTGGCCCGAATAAGCAGCTGGTCCCATTAACCGGTGGTCCAATTTACCGGATTCAACTGTATTTCCAAAATACAACTATGTAAAATCACACGAAATCTTTTCTTTGTACAAGATAACTCACAAAGTTTCTTGAAAACATGGGTGCTGAAATAAATAAAATATAGAAGTAGATGCTTAATCACTGAAACAAAAGCTACACTGACATGCAGCATAATAATTTGTTAATAATGACTTGCTGCACCCAGCTGCAATTCCTATGGTACCGAGCTGTTGGCATATTATTCGGGTGGCTTTCCTTTTTTAGATGGCTAAACAGGTTTGTTTTCAACAGACGTGCCAATCTTGTCTTTGCATAAATTGCGAGCAACTGTGCATTGTCTGCTGTGTAAAATCCAAACCAGCTAGTTAAAAATGATCATGATGAAATTTACAGTCAATGCTACTGTGCTGACAAACAGCCCAATTATGGTTCTGGATTATAAATGTGCCTGTCTCAAATCAAGAAAACATGGACACGCCTCTCAAGTCTCAGGCATTGGGGCTTGATCATACACCAGACCCATCACAAAAAGCTCTGCTGTAATAACATACATAATAGAGTTACTGCTTTGACTTTTTGCTGTGAGATAACAATTGAAAACTAAACACATCTGTGGAGTAACGGCTCTGGATGTCATGCCATTGTGTTCCCTGTTCTCCTTTCGTATACTTATGTAATGTGTACCACTACCCATTACAACCGTTGGTTTGAAAATGTAACAAATGTAACCCTGTACATATGCCATCACAAACTACACGGGTATAGTATAAAGCCCTCTAGGCAAAAAAGGACCATGATACTAAAACACTCTCTTCACCATCCAAGATGCAGATTAAGCTCCAGTGCAGCCTCAATGAATACACATTATCCATGGAAAAAACACCTTAGCTGTCCATAAAGACAAGAGTGTATGACCAATGTACCTGACCAGGTTTCAGTGTGAAAACAATTCACACAGTGGACTAATATAAGCAGTATTATAACCTGTGCCCAGTCACAGTCTCAACCAAACAGTGTGGTAAAAACGTGGGGCTTAAAAGTGTGGGAGAAGAATACCATCCCATAGTGCTGCAACATGAGCTAGATCAATTCAGTCTGTGCTTTTTTGCCTCATTTGAAAAAGTAAGTAAGAAAGAAAAAATTATTATTAACTAAAATAATCTGAAATTAACATACCGAAGCCTCGCTGCAGCCGTTGCTGCAAAATGTGTTGCATTATGTTCTGTCCTGGGTGTCGTTACCTGCTTTTGTGTCCTTCTGGGTGTTGTTTCAGTGCATTTACGTGTTTTGTATTTGACTCTGATGTTGTTTTGCATGGTTTGTTCTTATCAGCGTTAATAAGGAAAACGGTAATGAAACACGAAATTAACATGACATATGTTCCAATAATACACCTAAACAGCATCATTCCCATGCCTATTTGAAACCCCCTAAATATTCTGGTTTAGTTGTGTTTGGCAACACGACAATTTTCTTTGTTTGGTTGTTTCATTTTGATTCATTAAAAAGCATTTTCCAAACAGAACTAACAAATAAACGTAACAGTGACATTTGTGTGTATTATACATTAAATCAATTATCGCCCTAATACCAAACGCATACAGCAAGCCAATTAGTGTCCTACGTAGGGTGCGTTTGCTATTTTTAAAAAACACATATAGGGCGCTCATGTAGTGAATACAACGCCATTCGGGATGCGGCCGGAGCCAGACGACTTTTTTTTTTCTAAAAAACGTCGCCTGTTTGACATTTATTGTTAATTTATTTAACATAAAAATCATTTGATCCCAACCGCTGACGCGTGCTTTATGGTGCTGTGTTTTAATGCCAATGCAATTTAAAAATCACAACGGCACTGAGAAGCTAGCTACTGTTAACGCTCGGGACTAATGAGGACTATTAACGTCAATTAGCAATTTATTTCGTTCCACGCATTCAGACACGTTAAAGCCCGTTTAGATTTGAACGACAAAGGAACAAATGGGATAAAACATCGAGAGAAAACAACAACCACGAATTCTTACCGTGTTTCGTCGACGACATTGTGCTTAATTTATCCGCTGCGACGAAATGTCAGTTAGGAATGAAGTGGTGAGCGTGCCCTTTGTTTTAAAACTTCAACCGCTAACCGTTAAACGGTCGTGACGCGTCAGTAATATCAAAGCATCTTCAAGTAAAAGATCAGCCTCTGTCTCCGGTTATTTCTGGACTATGGATAAAATCTCGTAGGTGTCGAGTGTTTTACTCCGTCTTGCAGACCAGCAGCAGCGTTCGTGTAGAGAAAAACCAGGCTTCTGACTGTCAGCTCACGGCATCACACTGAATTAATAACACCCACTGTATGAACGCCTTAAAGAGACGGCCGTTAGTCAGTGAAAGAAAACACACAGGTTTAAACCTAAACCCTTAGCATTAACACTGCATAAACAGCCAGAACCTATAAATATCCATTTAAATACTTCATTTACAGTGCAACAATAAACATTTTGTACATGTTCATCAAGGGTTCATTACACCTAATTGGCACTCGTAGGATGAACACCTAAACCTGATGGTTAGGAATAATTATTAAAACTGCATCAGACAGCCAGTTCAAATCTAGTCGAAAAAAAAACACAGATGGGCTGCAGTGAACCATCTTACCTGGACACCCACACTCCGAGGTCTGTCACAAAGACCATGGGTAACAGATCAACATATTTCCTTTGGATCAGCGACCAGAATAGACAAGCATTAAGACTGTTTAGCATTTGGTGCTGGGTCAGTGCTGGTTATGCTGATAAACTCCACTATATGGCCATAATTCGATCCCATGCTGGAGACGCTGCCATTCCATCATCCAGCATTTTATTAAAATACACTGCACACAAAAATTAGAGGATACTTCCAAATGAAATGCCTCATAATGGTGTAAACCCCTAATGTTTTTAAGCGGTGCAAATTGCCAGATACAAACCTTAAGTATGTGTGATGTCTCAGGTGCTGCAGTTTGGATGAACGTGATATGGACCATGAACATCCAACCAGGAAGGACAATGGTGTACCTACACAAAATTAGGGGATATTTCTCATTTTTCTATTTGCTTTTACGTTTAAGGATCTCAGTAAAATGACTGACTAGACCATACTTTCTAAGTGGAAGGAAAATGCATATATTACAAATTCAATTAATTTTAATTTACTCCTCCGGATTGGCTTGGGTCTGTCCCGGGGTCTCCATCCAGAGGGCCTTGCCTGGAACAGCTCTACCAAGAGCTGACCATTTTTGTGGTATGCCCAAAACACCAAATGGCACCTCCGAATCTGAAGGAGCAGCCACTCTACATCGTGGCTCCCCCAGATCAACAAGCCTAGCACACAATAACAATAGCCACTTGTACCTGTGACTTTGAACCTGGGTCCATTGTGTAGCAGTGTGGTACCAATACTGCCTAGTATGCTATTGCAGCACACTAGTACTTAAAATTGTGTTAATGAAACAATCAAGGGCTCTTAACAGATACAATGGATTTTATTACTGTACAATAAATTACAACCCATGGCTGATTTTGCATTCAATTTCCACTGAAGCAGAAAAGCATTTCTGAATAGAGCAAGCAGGCATCCTTGTTTATGGTGTAAACATGTTCTCTGTAATTTAAGTACACTTGGCACTTGCTTCACAGTTCGGTAACCCTCATTATAACGTTTTTGTTCTGAGGTGGTCCTCAGGCCTGGAATGGCACGCATTTCATTTAGTGATCCATTTGAAACCTTTCAGTTTTTGCTGATATACATCACTGTATGCATAATTGATGTACTTTTGAATCTACGCATGTACTGCATGACTGTGATGATTACCACTTCAAGCACAACTTCTTGTGGTACTCTGTAATTTTCAACAAATTGTCCCATCACACATACTGGATCAAACTGTGGCTCTTGCTCTCTTAGTGGGTGTAGAGTGATGCCGTAAACACAATGTCCCTGCGAATGGCCATCGATGCTCTCTCCATCTTGCTGCCCAGTACAGAATCTCCAACAATTCGAGCAGCTTGTCTCACCTCCTTCAGCACTTCGTCCAGTCTTTGAATGCAGCGCACTACCGTCCCCTCCTGCACGTCTGTCAGCTGGGCGATTTCCGCGAATGGCTGTCAAATACACATATGAGGCTTTTATGTAGCATTGTTATAAATGGAAAAAGGGTTATGCCTATGCACCACAAAGCAGAAATGTTAAATATTATACAGTATTACAGTTAAGACTGCATGCACAGCCAGTTGTGCCTGCATCTTGCCTGCTCGAAGGTACAGCAGGGACTCACCACCATGCTGGGCTATTAAATTGCCACTGCACCACCTGGGAATTCAGTGTTTTATTGTTTTGATAAAATACTGCAGGCTAAATGAGAAAGTCTGAACAGACAAGCTGCAGGATAAACAGTCCACGAAACTGCCGATCGTACTGTAGAGATACCAAGCAATGACCAGAAAATGTTTACTTGCTGATTAATTATTCTTATTATAATATTATTACTATATATTATTCCGAGGGTGGGAGGACGAGACAAGGATTAGTTTCCCTGCCGATTCGACAGCGTCCAATGGTGACCATTCAAGGTGCAAACAAAGATGGCAGATGTAATTTGCTCAACTACTAGTGAAAAAAGTAGGCAGGGCCTGTGACTTGTTACTGACGCACTTGCTGGCATGTGCAGTGAAGAATTTATTGAGACCTAGGACAAAAAACCCACAAATAATCCCCAAACTGTTCAATTCTTACATGAAAGGTACTATATTAAGCTCTATGCCTATGCTTCCTCTCTGACACATCTTAACTCACAAAAGGAAACCCACTAACACTACATTTACCTCTCCTAAATTGATGCTCCAGTTTTAACTAACAGAAAGAAAGCACTACATGCAAGGATGCAAATTTCATTTCAGTATTTCTGGGTGGAATAAACAATAACCTTTTCTTAAGAGCAGTTGTTATAAGTATTGTGTGTGTCTATAATTAGCACACATTCTTTTAAGGCATATCACTATAGATTATTTTACATTATACAGTCATGTTTACAGTGATTTTTTTGGTGGTGGTGGGGGGGGGGGGGGAGGATTGGGTAGTGGGAGACGACGACACCGTTACTGTAAGACTTAAGATGTTGTTATTATTATAAATGTATGCTGGTCTGTAATTTCCTTAGACTATGAATAATCATATTCATCATCCCTTTGCACCACACTGCAGCAACCCAGACGGAAATGAGGCCAGTGTGATACAGCGTAGTGATAGAGCAGCCACTCCAGGCCAAACTCGTGTGGCTTTTTGGGTCAGCACTCACCATGCCTCTAGCCCAGCAGTACACCACCTCAGTCAGGCCAAACTTGAACTGGGACACAAAATCTTCAGTGGTCTGAGCGAGGCCGCAGTCGCGCTGTAGATCTCCAATACGCGTAGCCACACAAAGCACCCGATCAATAGCCTGTTAAAAAAACAAAAAGAAACTAATCGGTTTATGTTTAAGAACAACCACAAGATCAAAGCGTTCCATCTTTTCCATCAGAGCTTTCCATCCAGACTGGCCAGGTCAGCATTTTTCCCTTAACTTTTTTTTAACCAAATTCACCTGTGCCCTGATCATTATTTTCCCCTCCAGATTTATCTCAGTGATTCTACTGACAGATGTCACCAAAGGTTTTGAACCCTGCTATTCTATAGATCTTTTACCATATGGATGCAGGTCAAGATTTAAAAGAAACTCAAGATAATGGTAAGATTTTATTAACATTCAAAAAGAGATGACAAAAGGAGAAATTGGTGAAAAAAAACCCAGATACTGTTGGCTGATTTAAAAAACGAAACCAATATACAATACAAACACATGATTTATTACCATTCAGTAATTTTGCATTTTTATCACTAAAGATATGTCAATGGATCCAATCCAATCAGGACTGTGGTAGCACCTGTGTGCTTAACACCTCCATGTCGGATCAGTGGCAGTGTTTTAGAGATTGTTACAATCCTTCAACTGCTTTCTCTTCATCATTAATTCAGATGCTCTTTAAAGCTATTCCATGTTTCAGGGATGTTCAACATGACACAGACAAGAGGAATGGGGATGTGTGTGTAGTTATGCTTAAGGCCTGGAGCGTAACAACCCAATCCAGTAACTCCACTGAAAAATGCCAGTATCAGTCTGGCGTAAAAATCACAGCCTTCCTCTACACACCTTACACAACCCTTTCTCTGCTGGAAGTGCATTAGAACAAAACTACATGATGCATGAAATATCAGGAGAGCATTACACACTTTTCCCATGTGCTTAGACTGTCTAGGTTAACAAGTTAATCAGAATCAATTTATTCAGCAAGTACAAGAAGTACAAGGAACTCGTCTTGGTGCCAACGAGGTCATATTTTAACTCTGCAACTCTCACATTTTATATTGTCCACTCATATGGCGGTGTAGTGCTTAGGGATTAACACATTCTTTACGATCACACAAGAGAAAGTACCAAAGGCATTAATTACGATTAGGGATGAGTATTGAAACCCAGAATTCCAAGAACCAGGGTCCTGTTTAAAAAAAATTGAATTTCGATTCACCTTATTGGTTCCTACTACAACATTTTATGATTCAAATACATGGACAAATTTACATTTATTTGCATTTATGTCATTTAGCAGACACCCTTATCCAGAGCGACTTACAATTCATACAGTCTTACAAGGTTTAAGGGCCTTGCTCAGGGACCCAATTGTGGTAGCATGTGGGATTTGAACCCTGAACCTTCTGGTCCATAGTAGAGTACCTTAACCTCTAGACCACCACAGTCCCCATAAGTCTGTATTAATCAGGCACTAATCTGGATCAGTGTGACATGTAATCGTTTACTTCATCATGCTTTTTTTCTTCCGATTTAAAAAGTAATACACTTAATGTAAAATGATTACTTTCCCTTAGGACCGCATGGATCATCATTACAGCAGTACATACTGCTTACAACCAGTGCGAACTGAAAAGTTTGATCTTCCTAGATAACTGTTTTAGGACATGAAACGCCATATATTTATACGGGTATAGGAAAAACATCTGTACTAATGTACAAATGATAGCTTTTAGAAATATAAACACACTTATATTGTTTATACTTAAATATTTTGCACGTGTTCACCATTTTGGATTCGAAATGTGTAATCGTAAAGCAGAATCAGAATCGATAAAATGCAAACAATACCCATCCCTAATCAAGATTAAAACGACAGTTGTTTTTAGATTGATACATTTTGCTTTAGACATGAGAAAGTAATAAATAACTAAATGGATAAACATGTTACTCACAAAGCCTTCTGAACATTCCTTACAGTTTATTATATTATTCTGCCCACAAAAATGAGGGGATATTTCAAAATTAAATATCCCATAATGAAATTTGAAATAATAATGGAAATCCCCATTTGTGTGAGCAGTGTATTTAGTATCTATTACTGTAATCAATTAATCCCCATTTTGAATTAGTTTTAGATTGGTCATTTTAGATCACATATATCAAATCAAATCTGTACTTTCCCCCAGACTGTACTTTAACATCTTTGGAAAAATATGTCAGTATAACAATTCTAATGCAGTACCTCTTGTATTGTGTTGGGGATGTGTGGCTCGATCTGGGTGTTCTGTGTAAAGACCAGGCACGACAGCAGGGCAGCACTCTCCTCTGGGGCCAGTGGACTCAGGGTATTCTCAAACAGCAGCTCAGTAAGGAGAAGCTCATGACTACTGATCTGACACGCCACTCGACCCTTCAGCTGTACCGCACCAGTGCTGTCGATATAGTTCAGAGCCTCCAGGACCTGCCAGTTCAGAAAACATTTCACTGTACTGTACTTGGTCTCTAACAAGTGCCAGGTCTTATACAAGCTGTGTACAGGGGTACAGTTTGCACACTGGTGTGACTTATCATGCCTGCCCACTAGCAAGTGACAAGTCGTTAGTATTGCTCTAAGTCTATCTCATGTGGGTGTATAGCAAAGGCTATAGTTACAGTAATGAATACATACTGAATAACCTTAATAACATAATCTAATAGGACTCGAATTCAGTCCAACTGAACTTGTAGCTTTATTGATTTTTTTATTGAATATTTCTCAATATTATGTAAACAGTAAAATCAGGAAACCTCAATTTAAATGTCAGTTCTTGCTGTACTGACTCACTCTTTCATAACAGTAGCCATGTGATGGCATCATATATTTGAAATTCCAGAATGCATTTCTAAAAGGTGGGGGGGGGGGTGTCCCTTCATAAATGCTTACCCGGCAGAGTGGTTTGGGTGGGCAGATTTGTGGGTAGATGGCTATATAGCTGGGTGGTAGGGGTGTGTGATATGGCCCTAAAATAATATCACAATATTTAAAAGGTCACTCTGGTAAAAGTATATATTTGGTAATACATTTCAAAACATACAATTGCAACAAAATATATTTTATACTTTAAAACATTTGCATTTTGGACTTTCCCCGTACTCAGCTGCATGGTACGGATTCCCCCTTTTAAACCTGCATCCCCCTTTTGTTGTTACAGACCGTTTGCATAGTTTGTTGTACATCTGATATTTTATACCAAAACCTCCGCCACACTACCGAAGTCGCTCCCCTTTTTGGGACAAACTCCTCCAGCATAGAACCACTGTCCTCCATATCTGTTACTCTGGTTATGAGTCATGTACTGGACGTACACTGTACTCTGTGTAAATACATAACGTTAACACGTCTGCATATCACGATATTCATGTTTTATATAGTTCAAAACATTATACTGGTGTTATTGCGAATGATATGATATGGCACACCCCTACTGAGTGGTTTGGTATATTTGTGTGGGGATACAGAGGTATGTACAGTCGAATTCGGTTAATGGGACCACCGGTTATTGGGACCAAAATTCCGCTTAATCGGACCAAAGAACGTATACATTTAGTATTTATTTAATTACCATCTAGAGGATGGGTCCCCTGTTGAGTCTTGGTTCCTCCCAAGGTTTCCTCCTACCATTTTAGGGAGTTTTTCCTTTCCACTGTCGCCCTGGGCTTGCTCAACTTGGGATTGATCTTTTAAGATAATGTATTACTGTAAAGCTTTGATACAATGTTACGTTGTAAAAAGCGCTATATAAATAAAATTGAATTGAATTGAATTGAACTGAATTGAAAAAGAAGCCACAAGTCGCCACCTAGCCACTGCAAAGCAGGTCAGCGAGATATAAGAGGATTTTTGGGATCCCCGGGAGAATTTATGCTTCTATTAAAGGTCAGGAAATCCAAAAAGTTGTGTTGACAAGAGCAAAACCAGCAGGAGCTGAACACGCCCACCACTTTCTTGATTTTGTTCCAGTGCAACCCATCAAGAGAAGGTGGATTTCTGGACGATGGACTGAAGTTCTTCAAACGTTGACTGGAATTTAATAAGAACTTATTTTTTACAGTATTATGCTTCGCATGCTGAGTATCATAATACATGCTGAGTATTATGTTGTAGATCGTTTCGTTCGCTATATATGTAAATCGTACAATAAAGGTTTAATAAACATTTAATATGTTACATAAATTGTAGCACGGAGGACCAGCCCGTTATAAGGACCAAAACGATCACGTCCCGATGTGGTCCCATTAGCCGTATTCGACTGTATATTGTTGGGTTGGTATATGGCTGGTTGGACATACAGGTAGTCCCAAAAATCCATAATTTACATAGAATTTATCGGAAACTAAAGAGTTATATACATGATGCATACATCATAATGTAGCTTAAAACAGTTACATTTCGGAAAAATTATTAACATAACATTATTATTTTATAATAAAAAGTGTTTAATATCATGTAATACTGTATTGAAAGTGGAAAAAACTAAGGAAGCGATTATTGGTACAACCACATCGTTTTCTCACTACATTACCCAGCACTCATCACTCCCACCACGTCACACTAGGCTGAGATTGCCATTTAGCATGAGAGCATGCAGCAGAGTATCATACTTCATATTATGTGCCTGGGGAAAGAGTTAAATCTAAATTCAGAGTATGGTTTCTGCTGAATGTGTATTATTGTTGTGATTATTGTTCGATTCCCATCATAATGTCAAATATTGGATGTTGGGCCATCATAAAACATGGACTACCTGTCAGGATGATTTATGCTATGGTTTGGTTGGGTGGATAAACCTGTTTGTTACAGCGGGACAGTGGTTTTGTATTATTGAGAAAGGCTATGAACTTACACCAGATGTTATTGTGGAAATTCAGATAACAGGAGATCAGTATCTCGGAATTCAGAACTCATTCAAATTCCAAGAAACAGTTCTCACTGGCTCCGTTATATCAAGTTCCTAATCAAGTATTCAAGATTAAATAACATCCAGCTTCCAACATTAAGAAGCAACTGGGGAATGTAATGGAAATATAATGAAGCAGCATAAAGGAACCAACCTTAATTCTCTGATGGTACTCTGGCAGCAGAGTCAGAGACTGATCAGAGATCAAGAACATCAGCTTATCCAACTCTTCTTGTAGCCTCATCCTCTCCTGTACACGCCCAAACTGAAAACATGACAGAGCAAAGCAATCCATTTGCTAATGTCTTCTCGAGTTTCAGAGACTTGGCTGCAGCCAATTATATACAGATTAGTGACAGAGTGGAGTTTAATATTTTTCCAGCCGGGCAGATGCAGCTGGTAGAGTTATGAAAAATTAAGCTTATACGCACAATTTTCAATAAGGGCT
>JAYJMA010022947.1:0-12071 GCA_036873895.1 Parotocinclus cabessadecuia
TGGGGTTCCTGTGTTACACGTTCTACTGGAGATCAGAAACTGAATCTGCATCGTCACTTTCAGTGGAGACTTTGTTAGAAATCCAATTACAGTAATTCAATGTGTTTATCACATGTAGGGTGGGGAAGCCTCCTAAGTCAACATCAATGACAAAAATTAAGTAGTAATCATTACTTTATTTTGTATATTCAGTATAATGTATAATATTCACAATTTTTGAATCAAATGCTGAAACAATTACTGAAAAAGACAAAATCAACTTTTTAAAATATAGTAATGCTGTATGTTCAGATGTGTGATGCTATACAGGCATTTGTAACAAAAACAAAAACAAATAATGTAGTTAAATAAATTTTACAATTCATAGCCCTGTCCAGAGTGTATCTCTGCCTTCACCCAGTGGTTAAACAGGTGAGGCAACTATGACCAGGATAAACAGGGTACAATAGGATTCAGTGCTTTGCTTTGTTTTAAAATACATACTGTATGATGGTCCTCTATTGGTTGCTTCCATTAGGGGTCCCCTCAGAAGATCACCGTATAATAGATTTGGCACAGGTTTTACTTGATGAGATGACCTTTTACATTTTTTTGAAGCTTTGGACTCAGTACAGAGGAAAATGGACCACATAGAGTTTGCCCAGCTCCTCCAACATGGTATAATAATAATATACATAATAATTTCTCATAATAAAGTTGGGATAGTATGTATATAAAACCACACACAGTGTTTCTTACATTAGCTTTGACTTCTGTTTAATTGTAGATGGTATGTTTTGTCTGGTCAACTTCATTTCATTTGTTATACTAAATAACTGATACTAAATGACTAAGACTAATCCTAAATAGCAATGCAATTTCAAACAGGTGATTGTAATCATGATTTGGTTTAAAGGCAGTATACATTTAAGACTAAGTCTTTAATAAGCAAAGACACCCATACAGTCCTGACCTGTTCCCAACAGAGAATGTGTGGAGAATTGTGAAATGAAAAATGCAGCAACGACGACCCCATACTGTTGCACATCCTAAGACATATTTGCATGAAGAATGGGTCAAAATAATAGCTGAAACACTACTTTTTATATGCATTTTCCAAAATTGCCAAACGTTTGTCTGATTGTATAATAATAACAATTACTTAGAGTATAAGTGTGATGATGTGATGTGATGATAGTAAAGTCAAGACAGGTTTATTTATACAGCGCTGTTAAATGGAGAATTGTCAAAGCAGGTTAAAAGTATTTGATTATCTTTTTAGGCCAATCCCAAACTGAGAAAGCCTAGGGGGACAGTGGTAAGGAAAAACTCCCTAACCATTTCAAGGAAGAAATCTCAAGACTCAAAATGGGACCAATCCTCCTTGCATAACTTAGATTTATCTAGTCAAATAAGTTTGTATTAATAGTTAAAATAACAGAATGTTTTACATCTACAGCAGGTATCAGATAACAGACAGTCAAGGTCCTGATGAATGTTTAGTCACATAAACCTTTACCATTACCAAACCTAAACGGTGTTCCTGCTCTTAAGTATTAACAAAACTGAGAAAAAATGAAAGAAAGCACTCCTGCACTCCTGCACTCCATTTGCTTGTTACTTTTCAGTGTTAGATTGAAGTGTTGGGGGTTCACCAGGGAAATTCACTTTCATAATCTTCTTGTACAAAGAAGAGATAATCAGAGAAAATGCCATATTTAAATAACGTTTAAATGTTTAACATAAAACCCAAACTAACCCACATCTGCGTATCCACCCACACATCAAGTATAATCTGTCTTGTTTATTTTCCTTAAATGTTTAATCATTACTTGGTAATACATACCATACCTGATACAACCCATCACAAGCCCAAAAACAAGCTGTGAAACAAAAACCAGGAGTGACAGGTATCTACAAGTAGAGATCCACAATATGCCCGAGTCCCAGTGTAAATAAGTGATGAAAAAAACAGTTTATCATGCAGGGGCTGTTGTCTGAAACCAGCTGGTCTGAGATTTACAAAACCCTGAAGGCACAGCAAACAGCTCTTCCACTATCGACTATTAAGAGAACTGAAATGCATCAAACACTCAAATATTTGAAGCAATTACTTAAAGAGCAGATAAGATCAAAGAGTGCTGCATGGACTTTCCTCCACAAACACCTGTGCTAAACCCCACTGAGTAGTTATGGGGGCACTATAAGACAGAGAAGCCAAGTGTTCAGTAACATCACAAGATGCTGTTTTGTATTTTGTGAAAACATGTTTTCACTCTTTATGTTGATCATAAGGTTTGGAATTAATTAACCCATCAATGAAGACACCTGTCCTAATTGAAACTTAGTTTCAATTTATCTACTGAACATGTGATGAACATTCTAAATTTGATAGAACATTTCTTTTGGCCACTGTAACATCCCAGTTGATTAAAAAAAGATGAGAACCAATGTTTTACATATTCTGACTGATAGCTCATAGTGATGCTTGACTAATGTCTTAATGGATTGACTATAATTACTGTAATACATGGTGGCCTAAAAGCAGTGGCAGTCATTGTTACATGTACTTTACTTTATATGTTACTGTACTTTAATTAAGCATCTTAAACTTCAGTTTTCAGAATACAGGTCTCCATTTTGTATCAACTCTAACTTTACATCTCAAGAGCCTGCCACTCACGTGAATTGAGAATATTGCATTGTGAGGGCCGATTCAGATATGTGGGGGGAGGGCTCAGCTAACCACTGCTGAGTAAACACAGATTGGTATTGAAAGCTTTGCTCTTACAGTTTTTGAAAATTACTATGACGTCCTTTGATGGTCTTTTCAAATAAGTTATGAAATGGAAATGTCTTAAGGGACAATATGGATAATATGATATCTAAGATATCTGCTTGATAGAACTGCTTTTTAGCAGTCTTTAAATCGTGTAACTAATTACTGGAGCTACGTACCTTGGTTTTAGATTAAAAGTTTGAGTCAGTAAAAAAAATATTTTTAACCAAAGATCTTACTACAAACTCCTTAACAAAAGACATGACACAGACAAAGTACACCATTCTACCTAACATATTTCTATTTAATCTCTTCATTGGCTCTAGCTCTTCAAAATCAGAAGTGTTTCAGGTGCAGATCTTGTCTCCTTCTACTTTAGCGTCAACAACATAATTTCTCTACCTTGCCTTCAGAAATGCAGTGAGCTGTAGACAGGCTACATGCGGAAGTCTTGTGATGGGCAAATGACATTCAAATTCAGGCCTCAAAATTTGCTTTCCTTCCAGCCAGGGATACACTAATATTGAGAACTTCATCTTTGTAGTATGCAAATAAGAGAGAAGCACCATGTTATCAGTTTTATCCTCTGTACACTGCTTATCCACTTTGAACATAGCAAGTTCTTTGGTACTATGATTTCCATGCCAAGTTCTTTTGTCTTTTGTCATTCAACGACAAATTTGCTGAAAATGTGCTTAGTAGAGGAAGAAATCTCCCAACATTTATTGCAATAGACTGTACATTTAACTATTTATTTGTACCTGCTTGTGTAGCTCAATAGAGGACAATTCACTATCCTAGGTGGCAGCAGTTCATGATGACCTGGGGTACCTGGGCTTAGCTGTTGCGCTGTCACTGAAACCTACAGTGGACTGGACTGTCCCAAGTGTACCTTTGCTTACACGCAGTTGCAACTCCTGGATATGTCCCAACCTCCCCAACCAAAAAAATAATGCACTGCTTTAATTACATTCATTTAGCAGATGCCTTTATCCAGAGTGACTTGCAACTGGTATAAGTTGTTTGGTATCTGTGCATACTTGCAGTTTTGTGAAAGTTTGTAATTACTGTGTATATACTAAAGTCCATGGCGTAGGATTTGAACACTCTACCCAGTTTCTGTTGCTTATTGGTCAGGTTGTGCATATTTACAGATTCTTCAGTACTTTATGCCGTGCATATTTCAGCTATTTTGGCATGCTGTAAAATGCTAAATGCAATTATACAAAATTGTCATTTAGGAAACAACAGCAGAGAGTGTGCCAAGGGAGGAGAAGAGCAAGATTGTATCCTTTTCCATTTTCAATATTAAAATAATAATAGATCCCAAAACCACCATTCAAACGTAGATAAGCAAACTGCTCCACCCAGGGCAAACCATCCTCAATAGCTTGATTTAAAAAGAAAGCTTCAGTTATTCTAAACTAAATGTACCTAAGCATATTGGCATGTACTTTTTTGGTAATACCTTTGGAATAAATTAAAGAGAGTAACATGCCGTTTGATTGACTGTGTTACTTATTTCTCATTCATGTTATAAATAAACATCACATTATTTTATAATGTGATCACATGTTCAATACATCAAATTAAAATCATTTTATTCAAAAATATCAGATGATGAGATTGTGCAATTTTATATAAAGACAAAATGTTAAAAGGATTTTCAGACAAGCGGAGAACATTGACACTCCACACAGTCATAATCCAGAATGGGAATTGAACTGAGGACCTCTGGAGCACTTTATTGCACTACTGCATTTATACAAGTTGATGCAGGTTTAAAAGTCAGACTGCACCACCTGAGAAAATAATAAATCAGCAATTGGTTAAGAACTATTATTAATGTGACAACACATGTATGCAAGTTTATATGTATTTGTAGTTTGTTTTCTGTTCTATTTGATGATTTGATGTTAACAGCATTTAACACACTGATTTAAACATGCCAATGCATATGACTGATTGTTCCTGCTGACCAACAAAAAACTACTACCGTTTCTATTTATCATATCCTATTAAAAGCATGGCTGGATGGAAGTCACAGCCGACTTCTGATCGATTTGATCCATGAAGTATTTCAGAAGAATAGAGGAGTAGTTTGGCATTGCTTTTTCCACCCTTCCCCATTCATCCGGGCTTGGGACCAGCGTGCAGCTGTTTCCAGTTACATGGCTGTGGTGTTTGCATACACAAGTCAATGACAATTTAGAGACACCAGTTAACCTAACACGCATGTCTTTGGACTGTGGGAGGAAAATTAAAAGCAAACCTTTGACAAATTATTTGACAATGTACATGCAAAATCAAAAATATTACAAATTTGTTTTGTTTCGTGTACATACCCATAAACAACATTAACCACCTGACATGTTTTCCTGTTCCTTGGTTTACAGACGGTTTCAGCTCAAAACCCGTTCATTCAAGTGTCAGGTAAGAACACAACTAATGCTCTAAAAATACCCTACAGTAAAATGGACAATACACAGAATTGATCCAATTTTGCTTTAGTAGCATATAAAATACAAATTAAATAATAATATTAAAAATTGTATGTATGTTTGTGAGTGTTTTGAAATCTAAATCTGTTTGCCTCTGGCAAGAAACTAAAAACGTGTCATAATTGAGTCTTCCAGCAGGGCAATTGTCATTAACAAATGTCTATGTCAACCAAAATAATTTTTTTTCCTCATCAACAGGGAGACTGTCGCTCAGTAGATGTTTTTTTGTTTCAGTAATCTCAGTGAGATAATATTTGTTTCTCAAATTGATGTGAACATTACCTGAAGTTGATGCCCCATAGTTGCACTAGACTGCTATCAAATGTTCTGATTATAAAACTGAATTTTACAGTTGTGGCCAAAGGTTTTGAAAAAGGCACACCTTTTGGTTTTTACAAAGGTTTGCTTTTTTCCAAACCTTTTGTCAAATGTTTAAATGGTATCATGAAGTACAATTCCATATGTTTAAAAAAATTATTGACAAATACACCCAGTTTGGTCAAAGACTCAATATTTACAGTGTTTACCCTTCTTCCTTATAACTTCTGCAATTCACATCTGCACGCTGGACATCAATTTTTGGGGAAAATCTTGAATGATGGAAACACATTCTTGCCTAATCACTGCTTTGAGTTGATCACTTTCTGGGTTTTTGTTTGTCTACCCTCTTTTTGAGGATGTTGTTCTCAATTTGATTGAAATCTGGGGAGTTTCCTGGCCATGTACACAAAATTTCAATATTTTATTGACCACCATCATGGTTATCACTTATTATACAGCTGTAAAGTCTGCAAGCAGAGGGGTGACCATGACATGGTGCATCATCATGCTGGATAAAGCATCTCCAAATTGCTCCTGCATTCTTTATTTATGGCAGAGTTCTTAGAAAAAACTTTGAGCGAAACCACTCCCTTTAATGAGAAGCAACCACACACATGAATGGTCTCAGGATGTTTTACACAGCATTACACAGCACTACTCATGGTAGTGCTCACATTTTCTTCTCTGGACAATCATTTTCCCTGGGGTCCCAAACAGGAGGGCGCTTCATCAGAGAAAATAACTAGAAACCACTCCTTTATACCCTCTATACCCCAATCCATGTACTTCCTGCAAAATGTTAGTCTGTCCTTGATGTTGTTCTTGCAGAGAAACGTCTTATTTACTGCCCATCTTGACACCAATCCATCCTCCAAAAGCTTTCACGTCACTGTGTGTTCAGTTGCATTCACACATGTCCCATGCCATTCCAGAGAAAGCTCTTTACTGGTGGTGACCTGATATTTTAGATGCATCCTCGTTAGGAGACGGTCCTAATACTTTCCTGGGAGCCCTGAAGCCTTCTTCACTGCAGTTGATCCACTTTCCTTGAAGTTTTTGATGATTTGATAAATAATTGATCGGGGTGCTATCTAAGCAACAATGTCCATACCTGTGAAATCCTTTTGGTGAAATGCAGTGATGACTGCATGTGATTCCTTGGAGGTAACCATGGTTAACAGAAGACAATTAAAAGTGCCATTACCCTTTTAAAGGAACCAGACTGCTCTTCTAATCAGTAGGACAGAGTGATATCAGCTGTCTTGTCCTCATTGACCTTTTCTCCTTTGCTAAAGGGATTATCACTGAAATGATGTTAGCAGGAGATTTTGTAGGACTGAAATGCAATAATTTTTGTGGTAAGGTTATTTTCATGGCAGGAAATGACTTTGCAATTAATTGCAATTTATCATAGCACTCTTCACAATCTACAGTTAATTTTAGTTTTTATTTTAAAATCATTCTGAAAACCACAATTTGTGCCATTCTCAAAACCTTGGCCATGTCTGTATATAATTATGTGTAGCATGCATGTTATATTTGTTTTTATTATTTCTCCATTCAACATGCCTACAAAGAAAGCACATTTTTGTATGAAAGTGGCTTATTCCTTAAACATCCCTAAAACATTATTAAAAGTCTCTAAAAAATTTCAGAAACCTAATATTTTGGAATAACACCAACATTTATAAAACTAATATCAGATTTAATTTGTTAGAGCAGCAGGCTGTATATAGTTTTGTATATATAGTAGATAGAAATAGAAATAGAATAGATCAAAACGTCTGCACATTGAGTGACCAGGATTTATGTTTTGTCCAGGTTCCCATTCACTGCCAGGATATTACAGCATGAGAAGACCATTTTTTTCTGAAGCAGAGTTTTGCCCTTTGAGCAAGCAGTTCTCTACGGACATCTGTTCCTCATCATTGGCAGGGAAGTCTCTATCGTGTGACACTACCACCATGTCCAGCTACTCATCCCTTATAGACAGTTATTACCCAGAACCTTTCAGTGACTTCCGCAATGCTGCCCACCCCGGGGGAGGAAGTGCTCTATTCTCATCCTCTGCACTGTCCACACTAATGCCTCCTTTTTCTGGAGATGCTTCACATTTTTTGTTGGTAAGTGTTTGAATCCATCTCATCTTCTAAACAGATTTTCCTATATTAGGCAACAGCCTGCTGTTTCTTATAGCTTTTCACTTATTCAATAATAATTAAGAATTACATATAATACAATTGTTCATCCTTTCAGAACCATCATTATCTTTGTTGAATCTATTTCCAATGCACTAGTCCAGGTAAGCTAACGATGTAGGAGGATGAATGCTAGTATATTTTTGCAATGAGACATATGAAACCAGCCACAGCTTCATTCTACTGTCATGCAGTCAAGGGGATTAATTTGTTGGCTAAAATGTGTTGGTCTTGCCTTATTTAATAGAACAGGCACACCTCCCCCATTGGGCCAATCATATGTATTTTTACTCCTACACTCCTGTATGTACAATTTTCTGTGATGTCCTATGTGTTTTTTAACCAGTCTGGAGCAAATTAAGATCCTGGACTCAATATAACCAAAAACTAAAATCAGTGTTGTATCACCAGCTATACAGTCACTTTCATGTTTGATAAGATCTTTTCCACCCTCCAGTCTGAGGATCTACAGCAAGGGAGTCTTAGTCCTGTTTGTTTGTGTGTGTGTGCAGAGAGATTCCTGGGAGCAGGCCAGCATGGAGACGGTGGAGGGTTTGTGTGGGAATAGCCTGGCTCCAGCACCTGTGGAGCCGTCCAGTCCCAGCCAGTACCACTCAACCTCGAGGGGTTCCAACATGGTCTCCTCACAGTTCTATTCCATGCATGCACAAGATGATGTGCCATATCACTCTTCCTTCCAGCTGCCTCCTAGCTTCCCATGCCCCACATATAGTGACCCTGCAGCCAAAATCCCAGCCGTGTCTACTGAAGACCCTGACAGCACCCACTCCACTCTAAATGACACACGGCCATGGGCCAAAGATGATACCACTGTTCCATGGCCACACTGTGATATAAGGAGAATGTTCTGTTGAATAACATTTAAATTACATAGACTCTAGCTGAATAAATAAAGTAAAGTAGGCAATCCTTTTTACATTTCAAATAAAAAGCCCAGTATATGGATTAGTTAAAAATAAGTGTTTAACATCAGGTCTAATCTGACATCTATACTTCTTTAACATAACTAATAACTAATAAATTAATAGTGAAACATAAACATAAAATCAATACAATTAAAGAAACAATACAAATAAATAACATTAAATATGTTTTCTGGTTATCTTTTTTCTAATATCAATATCAATATAACTAAGGCTTCTACTTAGTTATACTAAAGTTACTAAGTTACTTAGTTTCTACTAAAATCCTTAGTTATAATACACTTACACGTTTTTATACAATGTAAAAAAGTGCCAATAATTATTTTAAAGAGCTTATTTTATGTAGATTTTATATATTAGCATGTTTCCAGTCCTGTCAAAGAGATCATAAGAATCTATTAAAATGTGGGCCTTAAAGTGGAACAGTGGTCTAATACACTAGCTCATTGCCAGAGGAAACTGGGTCTGATTCCTGGTAGTGCCTTCCAGGAGGTACCGACATCACCTATTCCTGTTATGGACTGGTATTCCATCAAAAGCACACTCATACCTGCAGCATGTCCTCCAGAAATTGATCAAATGGAGGTTTTCCTGAGATAAGCATTAAATAAATAAAGAAACATTGCCAGTGTAAGGAAACACGCATTAGTGAAAGGAAATGTGACACTTAAGAAGAAAAGCTGCGGATGACCACAGTTTCTCAGAAGTTGGCTATGAAGGATTCAACAGTGCTCTGTGAAATTGATGATATTTCTGGTTGTTGGTTGTTGAAATCTGCAGTTATGACACAGCATCTGTGTTTCCCCAACATCAAAATTGCCAATTCCATCTTCAGTTACCTGTGGTGAAAAACAAGTTCAAGTTGTTTGTTTCTGTGTTTATAACCTTTGAACTACAAGAAAAAACTGGAAAAAACTTGCCGTAAATCCAATATGGTGGCTTTCAACATGGTGACCATGTTCCAGACATATCCTAAAAGATAGTAAAGATATTTTTCCCTTTTATGAATATTATTTCTGGGTTTTTTGACTCACCCTGTGTATATGTAAATGCTGTGTGTGTGTGTGTGTGTGTGTGTGTGTGTGTGTGTGTGTGTGTGTGTGTGTGTGTGTGTGTCCTGTGATGCACTGGCACCCTGTCTGGGATTGTTTCTCACCTAGTGCTGCCAGGGCCCCTGAGGCCCAGAATTGTATTAAGCAGAACCGAGTGATGTAACATAATAACTAATTACCCCACTGCTTTATAGCTGTCAGATTTGAGGTCGTGCAGAGTATTGATGCGCCGGGCCTTGTCTCTCTCACAGTAGGTTTGGTACTAAGTGCGCCCGCTGTGGTCGGCAGATCTACGCCAGTGACTGGGTCAGGCGCGCTCGAGGTAATGCCTATCATCTGGCCTGCTTCGCCTGCTTCTCCTGCAAACGCCAGCTCTCCACCGGAGAGGAGTTTGGACTTGTGGAGGAGAAGGTGCTGTGCAGGATCCACTATGACACCATGGTTGAAAATCTAAAACGAGCAGCAGAGAGTGGTGAGTGTTTATACCAAAGAGATCTTGTGTGTGTGCGACAGGGTTTCTGTAGAAATTCATGTCACTATGTAATATTCTAGTGTACCGTCCCTATGCAGCACTCCCAGTGGGCACAAAACTCCCAGGAGTCCCAGTGGGCACAAAAAGGCCACAGATACATAATACAACGTACATCTATTTTTGGGCAAGCCCATGAAAGACTGTTCATTTTATATTCCTAGTCTAGTCTATCCTTTTTTGTCTATTAAGCCATAAGACTTCTACATGATCGCCGTAATCAAGAAGGTGTATTGAAAACATTAACGTTGGCTGAAATCTAGAATCCAGGCGTCCCACTAAGGTCTGGCCAAAACATCCATTTTTAATATTCCCTGTGCTCACTGAGTTCCTGTGCAGTGTTTAGATGTAGCTCCCTGTGTGCACAGTCATTTTAAGCTTTAGTCCGTACTGACTACTGCTATTCACTGCTCTCTCTCCCTGCAGGAAGTGGCCTCACACTGGAAGGGGCAGTGCCATCAGAGCAGGACAGCCAGCCCAAGCCAGCAAAACGTGCTCGCACCTCCTTCACTGCTGAACAGCTGCAGGTTAGAAATCCTACAAGCATCATGCTACAAGTCTCAAAACAAACCTTCTAGCTTCCACAGTGAGCAGAAGTTAGCCAGCGGTGAAATCACGATGAAAAGTAATGAATGCACCACAATATGATGCAGGTCATGCAGGCCCAGTTTGCGCAAGATAACAACCCAGACGCCCAGACACTGCAGAAGCTAGCAGACATGACGGGGCTGAGTAGACGAGTTATTCAGGTGAGAGACACTAAATCTCTTATGGTCATATTTTGTTGTCTCTATTAATTATGACTTGCCCTGTTCTTAGGCCATTATTAGATTTGTTGTATTAGTAATGCTTTAATGACCAGATCTAACACACTGGACCCAAAACTTTCTAACATTTGTCACTTTGTAAGCCTTTTACACTGATGTTCATTGTAAACTTTGGGAGCTGTTGCATACCTTACCCTTTTCACCCTGCCAGATGCTGCTAAAGTGTAAGGGGAGGTCGCACTAAATACTTGACACTGTAGCCTGTAAAAGTTTTTTTTTCTGATTTTGTTTTGGATTTTTATATACTGCCTTCAAATCTCTTCATATTCTCTGTTTTTATTCTGATAAAGAGAATCATTGCTAAAACAATGGTATATCTAATCTAATGGTGGCTTAAGACTTTTGCCCAATACTGTACTTTTACCAACTTTAAAGAAATGAACTAGTTACACAATTTAGTTACCCTTTTCCCCAAATACATGTTCCCACATACATAGCTCAAATGTTTTCAGTTTTGAAAGTCAAGTGGAACCATGCAGATTTTTTTTTACTTATATTTAGGACAGAGTGCAGGATGTTTCAATTGAAAATTCACGAGCCCAGGAAGTGATGTATCAATAGCTAGATATATAATGACAGGTTCAATTATTACTTTTAATGAGGACCATGCTTTTCAGCTATTGGATGTTATCTCGGGCCAGAAAAAATATGCTTTAATGATTGAAAGTGTATACATTTCCAAAAACACAAAGTACAGTGCAACAATAATAAAACAGCAAGAAGACTGGATTCCCCGAACAACTCCAGGACCTGTACCACAAATTTACCTCATGCTATGTAATCAGTAGCTTAGTTGTGTTAGTCTAGAGACTAAGGTACTGGACTATAGACCAGAAAGTCCAGAGTTCAAATCCCACTTCCCATGTTCCAAGCTGCCAATGTTGGGTCCTTGAGCAAGACCCTTAATCCACAATTTCTTTGACTGTAAGACTGTATCAGCT
>JAYJMA010022968.1:0-12070 GCA_036873895.1 Parotocinclus cabessadecuia
ACCATTTGGAATGTTGTCCTCCCAAATCTGGTTCAATGGACTTGGCCCCAAACAACCCCCCCCCAGCACCACCCACTCAATGCTAGTTTGTTATATTATTATTATTATTATTATTATTATTATCATTATTATCATCATCATCATCATCATCATCATCAACCAGGCGTGGCATGCAGGCCTATTATCATTACTAGGCTATTGTTATAATTGGAGAGAAACAATAATTACTGTTATACTAAAATATTAGTATTATTATACTACTACTACTACTACTACTACTAATAATAATAATAATAATAATCATAATAAATATAAATAAATGAATATTATTATTATTACAGCCCCAATTCCAATTAAGTTTATTATAAGTTTAAGACGATGATTTTGCTTTTTAACCCATATTCAATAAAAAAAAAAAAGAAAATATATTTAATGTTCAAACAGACAATGTTCAGAACGTTTTCTTTTTTTGCAGATATTCTCTCATTTTGAATTTGATGCCTGCAACATGTTCCAAAACAGTTGGGACAGGGGCAAGAAAAGACTAGGAAAGTTGAGGAATGCTCAAAAAACATGTGTTTGGAACATTTCACAGGTGAACAGGTTAATTGGAAACATGACTGGGTATGAAGGGAGCATCCCTGAAAGGCTCAGTTATTCACAAGCAGGGACGGGGCTGAACAACTGCATGAGCAAAAATGGGTTGGGTGGATAATCTGCTGCATTTCCCTTTGTACTAACTGATGCCCCTCCCCTTCCTGCCATGCGCTCGCCACCCCCCAGGAGAGAACCACTGATTTACAGTATATAGTAGACACCCTTATCCAGGTTCCTTATTTACAATCGAACTCATTGAGAGTTAAGGGCCTAGCTCAAAGACCATCAAATTATACTAAGATTTCCCAGGTTTCTTCAGTCTTGACATCCCCTGCTGCATGCACACATTCCTCAATATTGGCATACAGAAAAAGCTGTGACGTATTTATATCTGCACAACCAAGCACATAGATTTCATTGTCACACCTGTCGCTAATTTATGGTCAGACGTGTGTTCAGACTGGGTAATAAACCAATGCAGGTACTTCATTAACATTGCAGTCCTGTGCACTGCCACTGCTGGCTCCAGTTCTCACTCCCAACTACCATATCAGCTTTGATTAACATGGAACTCACAAAGTTTGCGTTTGACTAGCATCCAAAACACAACATATTCATTTTTACATATCTATACAAAATTCTAACAGTGTTTAAGTTAGATGGTTCTTTAGTGGTATAGGAAACGTGTTAAACGGTTAAATCCGGAAAATATCTGTGTAAATCAGTCGAGACTACATATACTGTGTGCAGGTGACACACAGCAGTTGTGTTGCCAACAGTGGAAGTCGCTAATACGCAATTATTGTCTCCTCCACAGGATGGCAGTAGAGTAACAGGAACGTGCGGTGGCTATTGTGGTAAATGTACTCCGTCCTCCAGCTCAAGCCTCCATGTCCAACTTTCTTGAGCTACAAGTTCTGACAGGTTGGATGACATTAAGTTAAATGCCATTTCAGAAGTCTGTTTGGCTCGCCCAGCCACTTTATGTGAGTCATGCTAAGAAGAAGTAGCAAACACACACATTACTCAGATTATTTTAGGGACTGTCTCTGTCTGTGGTGCTACCAGCCATGAAGAACATCTTTCTCCTCCAGACCTTCTACTGTACATGTGTAAATGTCCCAGGTGTATGTAATGTATAAAATGCATCAAAATATTTATTTTAATCTACATTTATTTTTATAAGTGCCATTATTTATGTGCTAACGATACAGCTCTGTTCATGTATAGTCATAATGATTCAGTCTAATTTGTGCAAAAGTTTGGGTACTCCTATTCAATCTGCATGTTTTGTTGATTGTGGTGGGTAGCACCACAGACTCACAGCAGGAAGTTACTGAGTTCAATCCCAGGTGGTGGGGCCTGGGTCCTTTCTGTGTGGAGTCTGCATACACATGTGCATGTAGGTTTACTTCAGGTGCGCTGGTTTCCTCCCACAGTCCAGAGACATATAAATTAGGAGAACTGGAGACACTTAACTGCCCACAACCATTGTATAAACGAATCCAACCTGAACAGGGTTTTGCTTCCAGCAGAAAATCAACAAAACCTTTAATCTGACCAGGTGTCCGAAAACTTTTGTGCAATACTGTCCATTGGTGTAACATAACATTATTATATTGTACTACAGTCATTTTATTTCTGAAGTGAAATGTTTAGGTTTCAGCACAGTCAACCAGTGCTCTACCACTGAGCCACTCTGATTCAGTTCCAATCTTTGGTTAGGGCATGTTTGAGGTTTTTTTTTCTAGGATCTGCTATTTTTTAGATACTTATGGTGGTCAAGAATGTATTTTAGAATCTAATGGATAGAATCGAAGACCTTGCATCCCAGACAATAAAAGGTCATGTCTAGCCTTAAGCACATCACCACTTATGCCAGATAATGAGTCCCACTTGGACTAAACGCTGTTGTATGCATTTCTTATACAGTTTTGGAGTTTGAAGTTGCTCTCCCGCATAATTCCATTGACTTTTTAATTGGACTTATGTCCAATACCACAATACCACTTTTTGCCTTCACCGCAGAGACTTCTCCTGGTCAGGGTAGCAAAGTCTATCCTGGAATTCACCAGCGGAAGGGCACTCTGGGCAGAATGTCAGTTCTTTGCACGGCTCAGCAGGGGTTGCCATTGCAGCACAGGGGGGTGGATCAGTAAAAAGGAGGAAAAACGGGCCTGTTATTGGAGAATGAAACTAATGTTTGGTTAGTGGCGCTACAATGTCTGCTTAAAAGGCAGATGTTTGAAAAATGATGAAGAAATGAAGTAGAGAATATACATGAATGTCTGAAATAGAAGGATTTATGTCGTAATGTGTGCCATTTTCTGAGTTGTGGTCAGAAATAATTCTTATGCTTTTTAATATTAAGGTGTATCATCCCAGATCTTCATTTTCAAGGTTGTTGATGCTTTTTGACATTGTCTCTGTATACACAAATAGCTGTTGTCAAACTATTTGTCATTGTTTTATATATGTATTTAGGTTTTATTTCTGAATACCTCACAGGTTTTGGCTCTTGTCTGGATTATATTGTGATATTGAGTTGCTTTTCAAGTCTCTGCTGACTGTTGTTTTTTTGAATTTGTATGTACTAAGAATATCAGGGTACGTTTATTTAGTGTATTTGCATTTTGAACCAGTTGTTAATCACAAGATTATATACAACGTTTTGTGATTTCTGTTTTTTTTTATGCTTTACATTTTTATTTTATGATTTTAATCTTTTGGAAACAAGATTATTATAATTTGTCAGTTATCTCTCAGGCAGTTATGCGTTTTTAAATTAGTCTGTCTATAGTGTCTTAAATTATCAAATGGTGCCTTTTACAAATGCCTATCCAATTTTTTAAAATCAAAACTGTATTTATTATAAAGGTAAAAAGGGATAAAATATAAATATTGGAAAAACGGTTGTTTAGAGATTAAATTGACATCATTTGATCATGAAAAGCCATCCTTTATTCGTCTTAGTGTGTCCTGATTATAGATGAATCAGCTGGACTTAATCAATGTGGTTCTCATAGGTCTACATAGCATGTTCATATGCTCTGACATAAACCTACATTAATACTATAAATATCTTTACAGATCAATGTTAGGTGATTGAGTTTCACTGACATAAGACTGTGTTAATGTTCCTTTATATAGGAGGGTTTTTACTTATTGAAGTTTAGAAATGACACCTGACGTTCTAAGTGTCAAATTATATTGTTGAGGTGACATATTTCAGTTGGAACAAATATATCCGTCATTACAGTGTCATTACAAATGATCGTAAATTTTTTACCAGCTATAAAGTTAATTTAATTGCAAAAGGACATACACAGTTTTAATAAGGCTATTAACAACTATTAATCTATGAAAAGATTATCATAGAAATGCCAGAAATATTTTCATGTGATTACAGTGTCATAACATTGACATGTGTTCATAAAACTCAGTAATTACTCATAATGGCGTTACAGCAGTGACACAAACACCTATCGGTGATAACATTAAAACCACTCTCTGAAATGTGCTGATGGAAAAACCTAGGTCCACACACTTATGTGGAAGTTATTTTGACATCTACCTAAACATTGTTGTAGACCCTGTGCACCCCTTGTGTTTCCTAATGGCAGTGCTCTCAGTATGAGGAATAATACAACCGTCCTCACTGCAAAAAAATGTTCAGGAATGGTTTGAGAAGTATGACAAAGAGTCCCAGGTCCCATAATTGAGCATCTGTGGGACGTGGAGAACAATCAAATCTGATCCATGGAGCCTCCTAACTAACAAGATTAAATGGTCTAGGCTAAGGTCTTGGGGCCAGATACCACAGGACACTTTCAGCGGATTGACCCTTTATAGGGGTGAGCCTTGTCAGCTCAAGGGCTACACAATATTAAGCAGTTGGTTTTCATTTTATTTCTGATTAGTGTATATCCTTAAAGCTCTTAAATCAGTAATATGACTGTATCTAGAAAAATATGTACATTTCTCTGATTATGATACAGTGGAAGTGCTGTAAGTATTAAGATTAAATATATATATACACCCTTGATGTTATGGCCAGAAAATGTACAGGAACATGTATTTCAGAAACAGGGAAACAGATATCTGACTACCCAAGCAAGTAAAATCATCGATTTTATTTTATAAAGAGGACTAACTAATTTTTAATATCGTGGTAGTGCCTTAGGTGTTCATAAAACTCTAGTATGCAAAAATATAAACTCAGTTTACTTAAAGGCCGGAAAGTAAACATAAATGTCATTACTGTGTCATAAGCTTATTGCACATGCGTTCATAAAATTAGTGTAAATGGTAAAGTAATATTCATTGTGATATTGTGTTAATATAATAAGCAGTAATATGACCTTTACTTGTGTGCCAAAAAATAGATACAAACAATTCGAATATAAACAAATTTTATGTAGGGAAAAATCTTAATGACTGTTATTACAGTGTCATAACGTTGTTATAGCTGTTTATAAATCCTCTATGGCACAAACAGTGCCATGATTGTTTATTAAACTCTTATGAAATTTCTTATTAATAAACTATACTTGTAATTGAAAGTTTTACGTACCTGTCATTACTGTGTTATAACAGACATGGCCACAGATCTTATTTGTGTGTTCGAAGGGTCCATAAAACATTTAGAATAGTCTTAGAAAGACACTAATTTTAAACACTAATTTTGCTTATAAACGTTATATCAGTCAAGATTTATCCTGACACTTGATTAAAAATAAAATAGCCTTTACAGCAGCTGGTAACTGTTTAAATAAGCCTTTATTTAAGTGTTTATGTGGGTTTATGTCTGTATGTAGGTAACATTGCTCTATGAACACCTAATGATTGGGAGGTAAGATTTTATGGTTATGTAGAGCGTGTACTGCAGGTTGTGGTCATTTCTGCAGTTGTACAGTATATAGTGATAGGATTATTGTTTCTGTGTCGATCTATTGAATGTGTAGATAATTTTTTTTGTCACAATCACCTATGTATATCTATGCATTTTGTCTAATATTTATTATATTTACGGTTTGAAATTGATTTTTTGTTTGCTTGAAAGGTAGTATTTATATGAGACCATGTAAGATTCGCACATCTGCCATTTAAACCCGTTTGAGTTTCAGTGTTATGTATCTGATCACATAAAGGAATAAATTTAAGCAGTAAAACCAATTGTAAAACAATCTCACTTTTATTGTGTTAATTGTGGGTAGCAGCATGAAATACAGTACTTGGGTAATGCCTGAGACAGTGCACGGTATATGAGACATGTCACTGGTTCCAGTATCAGTTGGAGGTGGCAAAAATAAATATAAAGTGAGCATCAAAAGTCTGAGACCACTAGTAAAAAGTTCTGTCATTTGGTCTTTGGAATATTATAAAATTAAAAGGAGGAACTTATCATGTTTTGTATTAAATTAAAAGGAAATATAAGCATTTTCACTTGTGGTCTCTGACTGGCCTCAGTGGTCCCCACTCTAGCATCAATTACATTATTAGCATTATTTGCAGTACTGTATTATAAGTACATGTTTTACAGAAACTTCAGAGTTTTGTATTCATTTTTACATTGAGCTACTATTTATAGGTATTTTATCAGCGCAATACAGTTTTATATTTTTGAAAAATCCATATGTTTTAAAAGAAGATTGTAATTGTAATGCTAAGTTGACACCTATGTGCTGTTTAACAGTTGTTTTTAAAACAGTAGTTTAATGGAAACTGTTATACATGTGTTTACTTGTGTACAGTAAAGTTTCTTAACAGTACAGGTGATGTTTTAAAGTTTTTAATCAGGTTTAATCAGGTAATATAATGTGGGCATTATAAAATACCCTCACCAGGTGCTTATAAAGAGCTTATATGATATATGATATCCACTAGGGCCAATATCAGATATCTCTTTCATACCAGCTCTCCTGTTTACTTGATCCACCTGATCCAGCTATTATTTACCATCACCATGACTCTCCATGCTCAGTCTAGCTTCCTATTCTGATTACCCACAATCCTGCTCAACCTTTGCACCATTCATCGAGAATGAGTATCCTTGAACCCTCTCCGGGCGGAAACGTGTTTTAGAATGTGCATCTCTTATTTTGTCAACTGAAGGTAACAGTATAAATGCATTACATGTTACATCATATTCTGCTGTTTTTGGTTCTCAGTAAAGTATTCTATATGCATTCTATATTCTCTATGTATTAAATAAATTAGTGTTCCCTTTTTAAGGTATACAGTTCCAGGTCATCTCTTCACACAATTCATTCGTAGAGCTTCTAAAGTAGAACAACCTTCACATCTATTTCATTATGCTAGACTAATGGGCACCTTTATAATCAAACCCATTTCTCTACTTTCTTTGTTTGCTTTATGTAAGAAGCTACAGTTCCAATCATGTTAATGCTTATATGCGAATTTACAAAGCTATTATCTATGCATCCTGTAATTGGCTAAGAAAATGATGCATTGAAGGCATAGATCCAGACTGCCACAATGAATAGTGATTTTAAAAGAAAACTCTTTTTCGTCTTCTCTCCATTGGAAACCCTTGAGTGTCCACTGGTGTTTTCATCTGTAATTAATAGCAAGTGCTGACAGGGATCTAGTGTGGCATGAATTAACAGGAAAACTCATATATGGATTTGAAATGAGGCAGCTCTGCAGACAAAAGGGGTACTAACAGTACTAAAAGGGTTCTCTTAATAAGAGGCCAGAGAGTTTGTGTGTGTGTGTGTGTGTGTGTGTGTGTGTGTGTATGTGAGGTG
The DNA here is from genome assembly GCA_036873895.1 of Parotocinclus cabessadecuia. Lineage (NCBI taxonomy): Eukaryota > Metazoa > Chordata > Actinopteri > Siluriformes > Loricariidae > Parotocinclus > Parotocinclus cabessadecuia. Next base: position 7,368 of record JAYJMA010022968.1, read on the forward strand.
AATAAGGAACAGTGGTCTTTCTGACTCCCACTGATCCACCTACCTCAGATCAGCATAGCCAACAGAGCTCTTTCTCTCTCTCTCTCTCTCTCTCTCTCTCTCTCTCTCTCTCTCTCTCTCTCTCTCGCGCGCGCGCTCTCTCTTACACACGCGCGCACACACACGCACACACACTGGCACATCCTGCAAGTGTCCTCTTTCATTCCCAGCTCAAATTTAACCATGTACGCTCGAGGATCTGAAGGGCGAATATCCAACCGATCGGTGAGTAAAATGGGACTTTGTTCAAAGTTTCAGCACACTTGTATTTGACATCTCTGACGTTAGTGGGCGGTTTTGTAGCGCACCTTTTGCGGTTTGTTTACAACCATCACTATATATATATATTCTTGGAGTACTACATTGTATTTGTGAACTGGTTGAAAAAAGCTGCATATATTAGAGACAGCATGCACATTCAGAGGCTGCCACTTTTCTGAGAAATAAAGGCTTAAAAGAATTTTGCGCGGAAAAGAATTTTATAATAATAATTCCACAATGAAAAAGATACTTGGTAAAGCAAAAGGTTTGGACTATAAAACTGCACAGTTCTGACTACTGAGTGGAGGACGAAGTAAATACAGTCAAGTCCTTTACTTCTTATTTGTATATAAAGATACTGTTAATAAATAGTGCCCCAAACCCCTGCTCCACTAGAAAAGTACATGTTCTTGCTTTTACATTTACGTGTTGTAAAAGTAACGTTTTGTTTTATTGTTCCTTCTAAGCTCCCATTCTTAATTGAATGGAGTCATCAGGAACGCTACTGTAATATGTAAGGTCAAGGCAGCATGATATCAGCATTCATTTTCATTAGTGTTAAATACATATATATATATATATATATATATATATATATATATATACATATATATATGTATAAATAAACAGATTTACAGTATGTGTGACTGTGTGTGTGTGCGTGTAGTCAAAGCAAGCTTAAACACTAACTGCAAGGCAGCAGCTACCAAAAAACCTATTAAATTTATCCTTAAGATTTAGCCTAACAGGTGCTGAATAGAATAACATTTATGAGCAGCGACAATGTGGTGGTTGGTTTGGTTTCATTGTTGTTGATGTTTTCATCTTGCTAATCCATAGCATCAACAGATGTTGATATCATCAGCAGCAGCAGGTGTACGCAATCCCACAGTCATTCTCCAATCATGTGGACATTGTCTAAAAAAGCTCTGTATTTGATATAACACTATACTTTCAGGACTGTAGGTTGTTTTAATTTGGATGCATTTGGCATCCATTTAAAAGTTTGAGACAAATATGTCCCTTGCTGCTCATATGTTGGAAGGTTAGGCATGGGGTAAACAGTCCATTCAAAAGTTGCTCTTTCACTGTAGGCCCTTGAGCAAAGCTTCCAAAACTCTATTTGTGGCCCATTAATTACGTGTTTTCTCTTGTCTCCTCCCAGCCGTCCGCATTAGCTGGGGCAGAAAAAGGGCAGTCGTGTAATGAGTGTGGAGAGCACACCTGTCCAGGCTTCATGATGCATAAATGGAGGTAAACCTATCTTTATCTTCTTCTTGGCTTCTTCTTTGCAGCATCAGGTGGTTTGGAGAATTTTTACAGAGTCGCAGACTTTGCTGTAGGTTCATGGTTTTCAAATCAGGTAAAAGTGATTTCGATTTGGTTTGGACTTGGTTAAGAAGTTGGAATTTTAAAATGCACCCCCGATTCAGATGAAAGTTGGGACAGTATGTAAGATGCAAAGATATTTCCTTGCATTTACATAGACTTATTTCAATGCACACAGTATGAACCCAAGTTATTTCATGTTTTGTCAAGTCAAATGAAAAATTAATCCCTTTCCCATGTGATTATGTCAGTCATTGATGAATGGCTGTTCTGAAAAGTGCTGTCTGAGAGATCGGAGAGAACAGGTCTTCAGCTGAGGCTTGTGACCTTGCCCTGTATGTACTGAAATTCCTACATGAATGGTTTTGTGATATTATGCACTCCAGAGGGAGGCATATACAGATCCCTTTAACACTCCCATTGATGAATGCAGAAATGGGCGTTTATGAATAATGACAGGAAGTTGACTAGAACGAAACATGAAATATCATGGGTTCACACTGTCTCCAATGATTTGGAGACATTTTTAAAAAATGTCTTTTGCATTTTCCACATCGTCCCAAGTTATTTTGATTTGTGGTTGTATTTGGCAGAGGTATTGCTTTCGATATGAATGGAGTCACCAGTGCATGTATTGTGCATGGTTGAGCATGCCCAAAGCTAACAGTTTACACTGAGTGAGCCATGCATGGTATTCTGAAATTTCAAGCCACATTCTTGCTTTGGTTGACTCCAAAAATGACTTATATTTGAATGTGGAGCTAGTGATGTGGAAAGTAAGTCTGCTACCCAGGAGTCTGTTGAACAATGATTAATTTGTAAGCCTATCAGGATTTGAAATGAACTCATCCACCTGTTAAATGCAGGCTTTGGTATTTGTGGGTAACTATTCATTCATCAGGTACTTGTGCAGTCGACCTTACAGCTCATCAAAATAAACTGATGAGGCAAAACGTTTGTTTTTCTGGAGCAAATGATTCAAACATTACAGCTGAGAAATATACCACTGCCTAGGGGAGTTAGCAAAACACTGGTACTAGGGATTTATGGTGGGAAAGACATGGAAAATTGGTTTCTAGGGTTAAAATGTCTAGAAAAAACACCCCAATGGCCAAATGAAGACCAGAGCAAAAAACATATCAATGTAAAGTTTGTCTCAAAGCTTCTAAATGGATAATGCCCGTTTCTTGTAGCTGCTGACCCCTGATCACCTTATCATCATCATTTCAAAAATACAAGTACTCAGTGGCCTCGACATGTAAAGCTTTGTAGGCCAGTGACAATACGTTAAAGATCAATCCTCAAATCAATCCAGCTTCTACAAGAGCTTTCTCAGCTTTTATAAGAAGACAAACAGCAACAATCTGAAGCCATGCCAGAGATCAGGCTAGGGCAAGCAAATATTTCAAAATCTTGGTTTGCAAACGTTGAAATAATCTCCATATTCTTCAAGAACAAGTCAAACATATAGAGTTCTGTTTGGAGTCACGTATAATGCCTAAATAAAATGGGGAATAATTTTACAAACCTGTTGTCTCAGAGCTATCCACAAAGGCCAGGACCAATAAAAGGGGCTTAAGCTTAGTCCATGTGTAATATAGGACCACCCATGATCCATGTCACATGATACACACTGAGCACTGAGACTGAGTTCAAGTCTTATCTGCATAGACATGATAAGAAATTGAAGCTGTAAATTTACTAACCAAACTGCTCAGGTGGTGCAGCGGCAAGGACCCTTTGGCTGGGCATGATAAGCAAGGGTACAACAGGTTTATTTTATCACTTTGTTGAAGCATGAAGACTGAAAGCTGCAAAAGACTCATTAAGATATGCTGAAAATATTCTATAATATTATAAAATGAAAACTCATATATAGCGCTATATAGAAATAAAGGTAAAAGTACCTAGATATGGTCAGGTAAGACCACAAATCCATAGATAAATGGTTATGACCAGTAACAAGAATGTCCGTAATATACTGTTTGGAAGCAGAAAGCAAGTTGTATTGGTTCAAGAATCAACGCTTGGGGATCTTGACAAAGAATTGTAGTTGTGTAAGACTCAACAGTGAGGATTCTTGAATTAACACCTTCTTATGTTAATGTTAAATATATGAATGATTATTATTATTACTCTGTTATTTGCATATGCAAAATAATTTGTTAAGAATAATTCATATCTTTAACATTAACATCAGAAGGTAGCATGTTAATAATTAAACACAACTTTTGTTTGTTTGCTTTTAAATACAGTGACTTTAGATAGTTTGTCTGGTCTACGTCTCCTATGCAAAAAAAAAAGCTTTAAGGAAAAAGAAACAGGGCCACCGGTGGACCCCTGGGGTACTCCACATGTATGAGTGACTGTAGAAAATTCATAATTGGTGCACAAATCCTAAAATAACAACCCACTGACTGAGTCTATTAATTAAAATACCCTCATAAAGTTATTAAGACAATGAAAAGCTATAGAATAGGTGGAGTCTAGAAATGGGTCTAAAGGTTCTACAATTAGCTTCGGTGTATTACCAGTTTCTTAAAATGCACATAACTCATTAGCATTTACTTAAGTCTGTATATAGGGACCCACTTGATAAGGAGAAGAACTTAGAAGTGCCAGATGCAAAATATTTCTGTTTATTGAATTTGAAGGTCACAAGGAGAAGTAAACAGTCTTATTGATGCTGCGAAAACACAGACACTGCAAGTTCAAACGTTTCTCATTATACATTGAATTCATTGCCTCATCTTCAGGCTGTGAAACCAAAGGCTGCAGTCTTTACACAGGAAGGAGGGAGGGGTCGGTTGCCTGGTTGGTCGTTGAGAAAGGAGAAAGCTCATCCATGCATGCTTCATTGCTATAAACTATTACAGAGCAACAGTCAGTTCAGGAATGTGGCTTAATTGCCCCGCTTTTGCAGCACTACAATAAAACCAGAGGCTCTTCAAAGTAAAGTCATTACAGACATTTCTGACTGTGTTCTGGAGACTTTTCTCTATTGTGTGTGTGTGTGTGTGTGTGTGTGTGTGTGTGTGTGTGTGTGTGTGTGTGTGTGTGTGTGTGTGTGTGTG
>JAYJMA010022979.1:0-12070 GCA_036873895.1 Parotocinclus cabessadecuia
GCACTGGCAGCAGCAGCAGCAGCAGAGGGAGGGGGGGTACTCAATTCGTGCATGGCTGTAGTCGTATGACCATAGACCCTCGCATCTCTACTATGCCGGGACGGAGCACGTCGGGTTTTCACCAACCAGGCAGACATTGCTTGCACCAAGCGCGAGGCGCCGTGAGGTGTTCGGCGAGTCGCATGAAGGGTGAGCTGCATCCTACTAAGAACCGCAAGCGGACTTCGGCATCTTGTGCCTACTCTCTTGCATATGGATGACAGCGTCCAATGAGTTGATTTGTTTTCTGGTGTGGTCACGTCCCGAGACAGCAATGGGTATACTATGTAACTGCCTCGTGGGTGCCTTACCATATACTGGTATACACTACGGTGCGATCATCCCCCTTGTGCGGAGTTAAGGTTCTCCACCCCGCACAAGATGATCTAACTCGACAACCAACCATGGTGACCCCCCAAAAAAACAAACTATAATAATAAAAAAAACGGTACCCTGGTTGTCTAGCTAACGCAGTGATTGGCGTGTTGTACAGCGTCGTTGCCAACCGACGCCAACCCCACCTATTCATATATAAAATATAAATAGGTACCAGGTACTTAACAAGAACCGCTTGTGAGGCGGACTTCGACAGTTTGTGCGTACTTTCTTGAAGGGGGGGTGGGGGATGGGGGGGGTATCATATGGGTGTTTATTTAGTAAGGGAGAGTGCAGCATGTGCTACACCACTCACAGAAAGCGACAGAAATGGATTTATCATGAAATAGGGCTGCACATTATAATGTACAGGGCATTCAATAAGTGCAGCATTACAGAAAACAATATTTCTGTACAGGACGCTTTTTGTCAATACACGTATTTATCAGTGTAACCCAGGCAACATTGTCATGTTTAAAAAGCAGTGAGGCTCTGGAATCCAATTCTTGGCCAAATCAAAATTTGATGGCAGTTGCATCCAAACGTAAATATCATTCTAATACCATTAACAGCAGTGCTTGAACAATGATTACAAATCACTTGTCTAATATCAGTCGAGATCGTGAAATGATTCCACGAGCCCAATACTGGCTATTGATCTACTACAGGCCAACCTGAACGCTAGGAATGCCTTCCCTCATACCATCTGTGTCTTTCATCCGTGCCGACAAAGCAGAATGCACTTAAGAAATGAAGTACTTTCCGATATTGAAAAAAACATCACCATGTTCTAGGTGTCCATCAAGTCAGATTGATTTACATAGCGCTTTTTACAATGGAACATCGTCTCAAAGTAGCTTCACAATTAGAGATTACCTTCTAATATCTAAAACCAATCCCAAATTGAGCCGTCCTGAGGCAACGGTGACTAGAAAATAACCATAAATGATATACGGAAGAGACCTGGAGGACCAAGAGTCCTTTAGTGTCCATGAACAATATTAACAGTAAGAGTATTGTATAATAATAATAATAATAATAATAATAATAATAATAATAATAATAATAAACAATGAAATATGGTAGTGAAACCTGGCTAGGCCATAAATTAATATTAATGCAAAAAAATCCTTGATGTTGTTAATTTTGGAACTAATCTGCACTTTGAGCAAATCAAACGAACTGTGGGGATCAACAACATTTGCAACTCGGTAGCTATTTAGGGAAGTCACTTAACATGCTTGTACAGGTATCAAAACCAGAGCCAGGGAACATGGTAGAACATCAGTGATATGTCTGATATATTTGTTAATGTTGTTTGAAAAGACAAGGAAATTTGTATGCAGTATTAAAAAACAGAGCTGCATCAGCATCTTCAGGATGCCAAGTCGATCCACTTTTTTGACAAACAAACTGTTGAGAAGGCTAACATATGCGCAAGTTCACAAACATCGGAGTGACTGTGGAATTGTGGATTTGTGGAAAAGAGGATTATTAATATTTTATTTAGATTTAAATCGTAAACAACAATCTAATGGTGGCCTAAGACTTTTGCCCAGTAACCCTTGAGAGTCAGTTCATCATAGGGCACATGCAGTCCCACACTCACACACTAGGGGCACTGTGGAGTCACCTAACATGCAAGTCTTTTGATTGTGGGAAGAAACCAGAGTGCCCAGAAAAAAGGCAGGACACAGAAAAGATACAGATACTTTCAAATCATTATACACAACTAAAACAAACGGTAATTGATACATTTGATCCCATGATCACTGGTTTGGTCTAGAATTTGTTTGTCTGGATCTATAGATTCCATTCTGCAGGACTTAAGGGACAACTGAGAAAAATCTAGGGTTATGGATAAAATCTGATGACAAAAAAATATAGCATTTGGCCTCTAACCTTATTCCCTTCGTCACGATGCTTCTTCCTCTCCTCCACAGCGGCTCGGCGACGCTCCTCTTTCTGCTTCTGTTCCTCCAGACGTCTCCCACGCTCCTCCACTGAGCGCTCGTACTGCTTCCGGGCTCGCTGCTCCTTCTGCCAGAGCTCCTGCTCCCGAATGGCTGTACAGAAAGAATATTTAATGAGAAGCATTCCAGTAGTGCTCATTATACACTCTTGTTCAGTATCCAGTTAATTGTATGATCTCTGGGAGAAGTGGCATACTGGATCCAGGAAGAAAGCCCAAAATATGCTTAATTTCCCAATGGCAATCTTTAGAACTTCAAAATATTTGGCATTATAGTAATCAATTATTTGTACTTTTTCATATTTTAAATGGTCATTGTTTATAGTGTAGCTGATAGCTATTGGCTTCATGTCCGCTCTTTTACACGATGTCCAGATTGCAGGTCTTGAGATTAGTTCGAAAGTCTTATCTAACTGATGTGACGTGCATTCCTTGTTCAGAAGATCAGAGGAAGTGGAGGCTGCTCTGGTATGAGCAGTATGAAATATGCCGTTTATTAAATGAAAACAAGATGAGAAAACTGGAGGAACCTTTATACTGACACTTCATAGAACTGTGATGTTGTTAAAACACACACACACACACACACACACACACAAAGCACACGACATACCATGAGCCTTGTCTTTTTCCTCTCGTCTTTCTCTGGCTAATCTCGCTCTGTCTTTGGTGCCATCTTAAGAGGGGAGAAATAATTGTGAAGAAAGAATACATGCTCACACATATTCTAATGTGCTCTTTAATTAGCACTGAATTGCAATTCTCTCCCTCTCCATCTCCACGAAAGATTAGATGCAGTTATTAGGAACCACAACACCTTCTGATGAGACTGGAACACGCCCAGCTCAAAAAGATATGACATATTTGACTCTCATTGCTTTATTTGATATCCATCGAACACTGTGCACAACCATAACTGTCAATTCTTGAGTCTGGAGCAAATATTCAGCCATTTCACCATCGCCTGGTACATCCCACCCTAAAAATAGCCTGTACAGTAAAATGGGTGCAGAATTCTAGCTATACATGAGGATGCACATTTGATTTTTAAAAAACATTTTCCCTTCCCCCAGTGCTCCCATTTCACCGCTCGTGCATCCAGTTCAGTGAATATCCTTACAGGTAGCCTGATTATTCATCATGTAGTAACGGCTCATCAACACAGCTCAGCCACAATAGGTTTGGATACAATGGGAAGGCTGCAGAAATCCTCCTAATGGTCATACTGGATCTATTGATGGCACCTGGGCAGATTTTACTGCACATACAAGCTCATTTCATAAGCATGCATTTTGTGGTAACATCTGCATTTGGATGTGGCTTTCTCCTCCAGGCACAATCACCTGTCTAAGTGAGTGCATCTCAAAACGGGCAGGTGAAACGAATCTATAGGTTATAATAACAGCAGCAGATTCTGTCATTAAGCTCACATTCACATTAACTGACGGTTTGAAGAAAATGAATTGTAAGTCACTCACTGGCCGGTTTCTCCAACACAGCAGCCATTTCCACTTCTTTCTCCAACAGATTACGGTGACATCCGAAAAAAAATCACTCTCTAAATACCACACTGTTTACATGACAGAAAGTGTTCAATAAAATGGCAAATGCACCTTCTGGAGAGGCGAAGATTTGCTGTTGTGATCTGTTTTGTAGACGATGGGAAATTTGTGTGGATCCGCTGTGTATGAGATGAATCGATTCCCCGTTTAGAGGCGTTTTAACTCACGAGTCGAATCCAACGTTATGACTCGATTTCAAGTGAACTTTTAGAAGGTTGTAGAAAACACAAACTACACTGCTCACAAAAATTAGGGGATATTTCATTGTGACACAAACACACAATTTGAAACAGCCCATCATTTCTGTGAGCAATACAATATAAAAGCTCATGAAAACAAGTTAAATTAAATTAACATCGTGTCCGTGAGCAACGTTTGACCTAAAGCTGCAAATCATACCATAAATCATAACAATTAAAAAAAAAAAAAAAAAAAAAATCAATATATATATATATATATGATATTCATGCATTGGCAGATCTTCTTTTCCAATAATCATGACTATTCTTGAACGCTATTTATATTTATATATAGTCAGCATAATATATAAATTTTTATCATTATTTACAGTTGTCAGCATTTCTGCTATAATATAAACAATATTTCCACCCATTTGTTTATGTTTATTACATAAAACTTCAACTTCAACCAAAAACTATTTGTTTAATCGGCTCCGTCAATTCCTTAATAGCCGAGAAGTCCGATTCTGAGTCGATTCCTGAATCGAATCTTAATCGAACAACCGAAGCTTGCACATCTCGAGCGCCCGAGTATTGTGTGGATTGCCTCACGTGCACTACGTCATGCTAGACATGGTCCTATAGACTGTAGCCATGGCAACTGTTCCCCCGAGACGATCCTTTAATATTTCGCGTGCATTGTGCTTAAATTGCACGGCCGATTTTTCAGTCGGTGCACAGCTCCGGGATTTACGTATCAAATCAAATCAAACTGCACACGTGCAGAAATAAAAGCATCTGTGTGACCAGTGCTGTCTGGACGCACGGAGACACGCTGGTGCACGCGCACTAGAGCTGCTGAATCAAACGTCCACAATTACACGTCACAGTGCGTGCTGTGATCACATCACAGAAGAAACCACTGCGCACGCGCAGCGTAGCCTGAAGTGGCCCACTTGACCCTGTTCTCCATTATGTAGAAATTCGTGCGCTCCTCACGTGCGTGTTTATGCAAACCATCCAGGAGTGTTTGGTTCCACTGCACATACGACAAGCACGTGCACATGGCGAGCAGAAATGTGCTGAGATCGAGATGAGGAAAGCCTGAAGGGTATCAGAGGGCACACCAGAAGCCCTCCGGTAAAACACACATTGCCTTATGTAAACACATCTTACGTCATAACTTCCACCAGCTGCCCGGGTTTATGATGCCCGTTTACATTTAGCAGGTGCCCTTATGCAGAAGAACTTCCAAAGCGTTCACTTACACACAGGAGCACTTTTAAAGACTGCAAATGAAGGTCATGCATGTCCTCTGAGCCACCGGGACCACATCCAGACACAGAGAGAACATGCAAAGTCCACACGCAAATGGCACCTGGTTGAATTTAATTAATAATGCATCAGCATCAATGCCTATTTCAGTAGGAGCAAGAGTACATCAATATTAGACACTCATTAACCCTGGGCCAATTTAGAGCAACCAATAATCCTCATACGCATCTCTAGAATGTGGGAGGAAACCAGAGGACCTGGAACAATCCCACAGGGGCCTGCAAATTCCACACAGGCTCCAAGGTCAGGAATCCTTGGAGCTGTGAGCAGCTACCATTAGGTTACAAATTAAAACCAGAGCCTGGGACTGTGGTAGCCAAGTAATTAAGGTACTGGACTGTGGACCAGAAGGTCCAGGATTCAAATTTCACCTTTGCCACAATTAGGTCGCTGAGCAAGGCCCTTACAATCCAAGCAATTGGGGATTAAGTGGCTCCGGATAAAGGCGTCTGCTAAACGACAAATGTAGATGGTCAAATTACACGTCTTGTTGTCATTGTTTTAGAAACGGTTACCGTTAACAACAGCATCTTAATTAACGAAATGACATTCCCACAATATTAATACCTTCGCCCTAAAGTGTAAAAACGCCGCCATGTTCGACCCCCAAGTTTATATAAGAGTTTATTTCAACTTGCAGAAACACATCTTTATGATGTTTCTTCTCCACACATTGTGTAAACTTGTCATTTTGAAAATCAGCTCAGGTAAATGACCCAGGGTTGCCAAGACCTTCGTATTACCTTTGCATAAAGTCCATGTTGTACAAAAGAGTTCTATTTACAGCGCGAGTTAGAAAATTTACATCAAACGAGTTAGAACAGCGGTCATGAATCTGCAGCACTGATTGGCTGTTAACAGCTGCAACATCTGGAGATGAAAGACAGACTTTTATTACCTGTTATAATTTGTTAGAATCATTAAGTCCTCGGTAAATTCAATCCTTCAACTACTGTAGATACCCAACAATCTGCTCTCACTAAAGGACACGTCTAAAAAAAAAAAAACCACTCATCATAACATTACATTTCAGCTTTGCATCGTATTGTCTGAATAAGAAACAAATTCTCTCAGATTGTTTTTTCAATTATTTTTTTTTACAAATTGTAGAAAGTAAACATTTCACTTTTCCATACTGTACACGTTGTACAAAAGAGTGCTATTTACAGTGTGTGAGACTTAGTAACACGAGTAACTTACACAAAAAACGTCTCTGAACACATCAACCGAGTTAGAACAGTCTCTAGTTCAACGTAGTAACACCAACTGTCTCTTCTCATGAAGCTGCAACATCTGGAGATGAAAGACACTTATTTCCTGTTATGATTTGTTACAATCATTAAGTCCTCCAACATCCTTCAACTACTATAGATACCCGGCAATCTGCTCTCGCTAAAAGACACGTCTAAAATCAAAATTTAAAAAAAATCTCAAACTTCTTTTTTTTCGATTCTCTTTACAAATTGTCTCATTCATTGGCTCATGAATGTGCAACATCTGGAAAGGAAAAATGGACTTTTACTTCCTGTTATAATTTGTTAGAATCGTTAAGTCCTTGGTCGTTAAAGTGAACAGCTGGTTCGTTAACAGGCACTTCCCTGTCAGGGAACCAGGTAGGGATTTAACAGATACAAGGCTCAATAATATTCCTCCGAACATTCATATAACATGATCCGTAGATAAACAAGCACCTAATAATGGTAATAAGAACAAATAATTGATCAAGTTGTTACGTTTATTTCAAATTCAAGGTTTCTTTTCAATTAGAAGCAACAAAAGGACAAAACAATTGACATGTCTGATAACGAAGGTAAATCCACCATCCTTCAACTACTGCAGATACCAAACAATCTGCTCTTAGCAAAGGACGCGTCTGAAAAAACACTTATCATAACGTTACATTTCATCTCCGCATCGTATTGTCCGAGTACAAAAATAATTCTTTTTCTCAAACTTTTCTTTTTTTCAGTGATTCTTTTAAATGCTAGATAGTAAACATTACTTATTTATATAGTCTCATTTCAGAAGTTTACTTAACCATTTGAGGACCAAGGGGTATTTTTGTTCCATACTTTTAAATGGAAGCCAAATGCGATTGAAACAAATTTGAATGACTTTATATAAATAAGGCTGCTTTTGATAGGCATGTGTTAGTTCCGTTGTCAGGCTGAGAGGAATAACTCAAATTACAATTGTTACGTACAATCCTTAAGGTCCTAAAAGGGTTAAAAGGTTCGGAATGAACTAAAGATGCGCCGGCACCATTGGTAATCGAGAATCAGGGAAGACCTTTATCATTTGACGTTCGGCTCAAAGTGGAATCAGTTTAGATTCGGTGCATCCCTAGTACATGTAGACTTTACGTAACGTAGCAGCTCCATACAATGCGATTTTTAGAAATAAAACCGGGCTAGAATCAGTCTTAACATTTTGCTGCGCGAGTGCAGAGCACAAACGAACTGCTCCATGATCAGAGGTACATTTAATAACCGAATAAAGATATTACAAAAAATATACATGACTGTGGTGCTACAGCTATCTACAATTCTCAAGATCATTTCTCTTAAAAGTTTTAGGTCGTAAAAAGAACAAGGAGGGCAAGACAAACATAAAACAGTTCATTTTATTGCGAATCCAGGGATTCTGTAATCTAAACTCAAACTAAATTCCACCTGGTGTGAAATGATTATAAATACGCTAAAAGATCAGAGGGACTGAAGATAGTGATGCAGTCGTGTAGTTAATGACAGAGCCCTAAAATCAGAGCCACCTTTAGATGGACAGAGGGGTGACTCCACTCAGGACACAGGCTTTCGGGCTCTTCAGGCTGACAAAAGTTCACTTCCAAATAGCAGCTGCTCCAGATTAAATCTAAAGCGGGGGATAAAAATAAAACGGTGACCAATGCAAACTCACAGAACACATTATTAAGAATTTTAAAAATTTTAATTACTTCACATTGACCTCGAGGTTTCTTGTGAATTACTTATACTTTAAACAAATCCTAGTGCTTCAAATATTATTACTGGCTGCTAACATTAATATTCAAAAGGTAATAACTACTGTTTTACCCCATTACTTTTAAATACTGCTCGCACAAATTAGGAGATCCTTTACAATAAAATAGCCCAACATTTTTGTGAGTGTAAATAAAACCATTATGTTAATAAGGTTCAAATGGTCGTGCGGAGCTTTTGGAACAAAACCAAGGCAAAACTTGATTGAGATTATATTCTGTATGACAGCGTCACCCTCAAATGCCCCATGTCCTAATTTATACACGTTTAAAAAGGTTTTAAAGATGTGAAGTTAAAAAAAGCAAATAAATTTGTAATAAAACAGGAATATTTAACAGCTAAACAATGCGGTTATTTTTACTGCTCACGAAAATTAGGGGATGTTTTAAAAATAAAATATCCCCACAAAAATATCTTTGTTCTTTGTTTAAATATATTTTGTGTGTGTAAAAATCAAGAAAGCCAAACACCAACCAAAGAGTCCTGCATCAGCTCCGTACCAGCCTATTCTAAATCCATTTTACAAACTAACTGGTCAACTTTTCACCCCATCCCTTCTTCGAGTGTGAAATTGCACATTACATCATCAATGTCCTCGTCGTCATCGCCAATGTCGTCAAACTGAATTTCGTCGTCGTCACCGGGTCCAAATGTATCGGTCTCGTTGATTTTGGCTGTGAAACAGGTTGTGAAATAAAGAAGACAAGTGCAATAAATAAGACGTTGCATAGAATGCTTTAAAATTAATCCTTTTAATTAATTAATCAATCAGTTAGACCCATTTGTGAGACTAAAATGATGAAATGTAGACAGATACCGTGCTCTGGAAGCTCTCCGTAGGCCTTCAGACTGCGAGCCTCATCAGCATTGTACTTCAAAATAACATCAGCTTTTGTGTCCTAGGATTATAAAACAACCCCTCTTTAATCAATTAAAAAATATATATATATCTTTTTAAATTATTATTACTACTGTACTACATAATATTCTATATCATAATCTCTAAATATTAGGTCTTAATCATATAAGGACTATATTATGAATGCATAAAATTATATTACACTATGTTAATACTCATTTATCTCTTAACACAACAAGAACTAATATAAATATATTATATTTACAATTACATTTAATGCAAGGTAATTAAATTAATACATATAATTAATTAGATTATTAATTAATTAATAATTAGATTTTTAGATTTTATTTATTTATTGCAGTTTGTTTAAGAAACATAATACACATACATGCAATATCACAAACTGGCAAAAATAAATACTTATGCCATAAAAAACAAAACCAAAAGGAAAAAAAACTATTTCAACAGAAAACCACTTAATATTCTTGATATGGTCTCATATGGACAGTAGCATAAGAGTATGTTTTTATTTATTTGTATTATTTTTGTGAGCAGCAGACTGACCTGATAATCTCTCAGGCCTATAAGTATGATGTCCGAGGTGTTTATCCAAACCTAGATAAACAAAGCAAACCTTAAAAACCCTTCAGCAATCAATGAAAACTTTGAATACAAAATAAGAAGGTAAGAAAAACAAATGAAGATAAACGTGTGGTCACAGAAATATCTGTACTTTACTGATAAAAAAAAAAAAAAAAAACCTACATCTGTATAAATAAACTTAAACATCTGGGCTGATGCTGGCAAACTTAAGATTCCATGTTTGTGCTTCTGGGTGTTAGTACAGCTCAACAACGTTGATGAATAACGTGTAATTCCTAGTCCCAATTCCTGGTGTGTGTGTGTGTTGCCATTTAATGTTCCCCAGTCTTTTAGTCAGAAATAAAACTTAAATCATCCTAGGTGAGATAACCACTGTGTTTCAAAGCACCAGTCTATAATTCCCACAATCTGTAAATTAGTTTGTTAATCATACACGTGTGTTTAGAAGTTAGTCTGCTTATCTAGCCGGCTGGTTTGTGTTGTGTCATTTAATCTGAACTCTACAACGTAGCACAAAAAGCTGAATAACTGAACCAGTGGCAACACAGTTTACAAAATGCAACAACAAAATGCAGAGTCGGCGGCAGAGACCACATGACAGACTGCGTACCTTTTTCCGGAGTTTTCCTCGGATGTGACAAAGCCGTTTAACACCATCAAAGCACATGGCCTCCAATCTGCCGTTTCCCAACATCTTTATTACCTGTGCGTATTCTGGAACAGATGAGATCGGAACATGGAGTGGATGATGTGTATGTGGATCACACGACGTGTAACCGCTTCATTCTGTGTCCTACCTTGCCCATCTTCTTTAAACACCAGCTCTCTCTTCTCAGATTCGTTCTCATTCTTACCACGTCTCCTGTTCTTTCCTCCTTTACCTGTACACAGCGCGGAGGACCAAACACTCAGCATTTTTATAGTGTCGTCTCATTCAAGGTTTTAAAGCTTACAGGATTTGCTCCTTCGGTTTAAAAATGTGAATGGAATTTCGATTCAAGTGCATGTTTGTGGGGCTTAGAAACTGTTCTATTGACGGTTTAAGGGCTGCTCTGTAAAAAGCTGATTCTGGGAGCCACGCAGCGCTGTGGGGAGAAACACAGCAGTGAAGGCATTCAATCTGAGCAAGAGGCATTTTCCTTTGATGGGAATAAATTAACCTAAAGCTGAAAGTGCAGAAGTATGACTAGGATTAGCAAAGCTACAATAAAAATACCATAACAGTTCAGATGAGGTAATATCACATTACGGTGCGTTTCAACAAAAACAGCATGAAATTTAACCCAGATCTGACAGCTCGAGATTAAGCGATTAGCGACTAATGATGCACGATATATAATTTTTCGGTTATCAGCATCTGTCTGATATTACAATTGTACCCGAAATTAACATATTTATTATATGTTGGCATATGAACAGTTTATTTCAGCAGTTTAGCAGCTCTGTTATTTCTTGGAGCTTCTCGGTCATGAACACAATTGTACTGGGACTGTGGTAGCCTAGTGGTTAAGGTACTAGACCAGAAGGTCCATGGTTCAGATTCCACCTCTGCCACAGTTGGGTCCCTGAGCAAGGCCCTTAATCCACAATTGCTTGGACTGTAAGACTGTATTAATTGTAAGTCGCTCTGGATAAGGGCTTCTGCTAAATGCTGTAAACCCTGCCTTTTAAAGGAATATAAAATGAAAAATTTCCCTTTTAGTAAACCTTAATGCACCTTAGAGTAATCGTCACATCTGATGTCACTGTTTATTATTATTTTTTATTGTTAAAATGAATTATTGATCCAGGTTCAACCAACATTTTGCATAGAAAAGTTAAATTACGGCAGTAATGTGCAAAAAAAATCATCCCGAGAAATTCAATAGCGATGTATCCCTATTAAAAACATTGACCTTTAAGACAAAAGGGGGAAAAAATATAATTTTACTTTATTCCATGACATGCCATTACAGCATAATAAACTATTTTACTGTTACTTTACTGCGATCAATGATTTTAAACAAAACCTTCACTTTTACTATCGACTGTAAATCATTACGTATCTGTGTACAGTGATAATTCTCTACCATATGGTTCACAAATATTAGTGTTGTATCAATCGGTACAAACTTAATTACATTCAC
>JAYJMA010022990.1:0-12070 GCA_036873895.1 Parotocinclus cabessadecuia
TGGTTGGTACTGGAATAGGCTGGTACTTTAATAGGGTGGTACTGTAATAGGATGGTACTGGTTGGTACTGGAATAGGCTGGTACTTTAATAGGGTGGTACTGTAATAGGATGGTACTGGTTGGTACTGGAATAGGATGGTACTGGTTGGTACTGGAATAGGATGGTACTGGTTGGTACTGGAATAGGATAGTACTGGTTGGTACTGGAATAGGATGGTACTTTTTGGGAAAACTCTGGGCACCTTTAACAGATTCTCAGGATTTCTTTAAACATTTGGGATTTGTCCATGCCGTACCTGGAGGACGTAGCTGTGGTAGTCTTTGATTCGGACCTGCCAGAAGCGCTGCAGTGCCAGCACGCTGCCGATGCCCACCTCGTGGAAGACCTGTTCCACCACATCCGGGAAGGGAGTGGTCCCGAGCTGAGCCTCTCGATCCACGGCCACGCGCAGGAGCCGAGTCAAACGCAGGTAATGCTCGTGCACCAGGTCCGTTAGGGTCTCCAGGATGCTCTCCATGGCCGACTCGAAGCCCGCGTGGGCCAGCACCGTGGCCACCGACTGGTACAACAGCTGACGGCACGAGGGCCAGTTCAGCTCCGTCACGGGCTCCCCTTCACCCCTGTACAAAAAAAAACGAACAAGAAAATGGTCACGTCTGTTTCGACCACGTAAAATTAAGTGCATAAATAAATAAACAAACAAATGTATAATTTACTTGTAGAAGTCGCTCTCCGGGTCGCTGTGTCTCAGCTGAAATGGTTCGTGAGGAGCCTTGCTGTCAAGGGGCAGCAGATCGTCCGGTGCCGCCGGCGTAACCGGGCGTGGCGGTAGCGGCTCTCCTTCCTCGGTTTTAAGAAGGCCGGAATCAGGGCCAGTCCCGGGGGGCTGCTGGCCGAGCTGCGCCGCCGTTATGAGGCCCCGGAGGCGGCGGGCGTGCTGGCACAGCTGCACCGTGTGGATGGTGAGGCTGCAGGGCTCCGAAGGAACGTCCAGCATGGTGGTGGGTCGAGGTCGCCGTGCCGACGGCTGGTGCAGAGGAGGATCCTGCATTTCCACCCGCCGAAATTCCCGCTGCAGGAGGTCAAAGGAGCTGCGACCGGGCGGCGCCGTGGCTACAGGGAGCTCACCCCAGTAACGCATCATGCTCCCCTCCCACCACTTAAAGCTCAAACGGACGAGGATGATCTGAAAAATAAAAGAGATTTGTAAGAAAAAAAGAAGAAAAGCAATAAATGCTAAAGGGATAAAAAAAAAACATGAAAAAAGAGAGCGAGAAAGTGATGGATGCTAAAGAACAATAAAGAAAAAGAGAGCAGAAAATAAAGCAAGAAAGAAAGAAAAAAAGAAAGCACTGAATACCAATAGTACGAAGAAAGAAAGAATAAAGCAATAAGCACCTACAGGGAAAATAAAGAAAGAACAAGTGACAAAAAAAAAAAAAGGAAAAAGAGAGAAACGACAGTAAGAAAAAACTAAGAAAGAAAGTAGAAAATGAGAAGAAGGTAATACATACCAAAGAGAAAGAAAGAAAGAAAGAAACAAACAAAGACAAAAATGTAAGGGATGATAAAGAGCAAGAAAGGAAAGAAAGACAGAGAGAGAGAGAGAGAGAGAGAGAGAGAAATAAACTAAGAAAGAAAGAAAATAGGAATAAACCAATGAATGCCAAAAAGAAAGAAAGAAAAAACGAACAGAAAAAGTAAGAGAGAATTTCTAAATATAAAAGCCGTCCTGAACAGGTTTTTTGTTTCCACTAAACGTCTTTGCATATTTTGCAAATAAAGTTCTAAGTTGTTTAACGTATAAATCGTTTTGTTTTGCTGTTTGTGACAGAAATGATCCAAGTGTGAACATACGTGATGGTTCAAGTCAAACACAAGATCTACATATCATACGCGCCGCGCGAGCACTCTATAACACGATATGTAAATTAGCGAAAAAACCGAGATAGCTTAGCTTGCTATAGGGTAACGACCAAGATTGACAGTCAAATAAACACGCACATAGTATCATTAATAAAGGATCTACATACACAAATGATGCAAAAACTCACCTGCTAAGTGCGAACAACTAAAAATGTCGGCTACGTGAATTAAACAAACAAAAGCCAAACTTGACAAACACGAATGAACGAGCCAGTGCGTCGTAGCTATGCGACGCTAAATAAGTCCGTGTACCAACATGGGAAAGTGAGATTCGTTCCACTTACCTAGTAACATTTATTTTTTACTATTTATTTTTTTTACTATTAACGCTACATCTATTGCAATATCGCGTTCGTGTTACTAGTGCCATCTACATTCTCTTTATTTTGCATCATGTCAAGCAGCTGCTTTAAGGGTCTTGCTCAAAGATTAGCCACTTGCTCAGTCCAGGATTTAAATGTTTTCTTTAATAAATCAGACATTAGTTTATCCAGGTACCTTGGACGGTGAATTATATTTCTGTGATTAATATCATAATATATATAATATAATAAAATCAGTGCGAGCTTTCAAACGTCTGCCTGAGTAAAAATATCTAAATAAAATGTAGTAGTACCCTTACTTAAGTAATGAACCTGTGTACTTTGCCACTCATGGCCATGCGATTATTTGGAGGTTTAACATTTTATAACCAATCTGCGTGAGTTAGCGTAGTAGCCTCTGTTTTGTTATTCACTCTAAACCTGGGCGCACTTGAATGAAGCATTGGCTCTGTGTTTTGTTATTCTGGCTTATAAATTAAGTTTCGGTGGCACACACATCGCATGTATATCCCAATGTTTGAGTCTCTCAGACACCGGACCAGATCTAACTAGTCATGTTCGTGATTCATTCAAACATCCAGAATGGGAGGGGAGATAAACATAAAATCGTGTTGCACATGAAGGCAGCATCAAAGTATGAAGATCGGAAGGTTTAGGCGGAGGAACCGGATTCATGGCGACTGTCAGAAACGCAGCCATGGAAGCAGAAAACCAGCCTGAGACGGAGAAAGAGGAACCTTCTGAGTCCGATCCGGATCCTTTTAAGAAGCCGGATGTTTTCAGACCTCCTCCTGTTTCCGCGAAGAAGATCAGAAACGCGCAAAAGAGCCAAGAAACAAGCCCGCGTAAAGATGAACCTGAACCCGAACCTGAACCTGAACCCGATCCGTGTAATCAGAAGGAACCAGAACAGCCTGCTCCAGACCAGGCTCAGCCCATCAAACTTGTGCCATCTGGACAGAAGCAGAAGCCACAGGTCAGGTCCAAACCAGTTAAAGTGCCACCCAGTGGTACCTTCCATCCTCTGCCCTACTCAGAACCACCCTGGGCAGGGGTAACGAGTGTCCCGTACTCCTTCGAGCTCCTGAAGAACGGTTCCATCGTGGACACGGTTCCTCTGAGCCAGCAGAGCTACTTTGTGGTGGGTCGCCTCCCCGTGTGCGACATCTCCCTGGAGCATCCGTCCATATCGCGGTATCACGCCGTGGTCCAGTTTAGAGGAGAAGCGGGGCAGGGCGGCTCCCTGGGCGAGGAACTGGGCTTCTACATCTACGACCTGGGCAGTACCCATGGTACCGTTGTGAACAAGAACAAGATTCCTCCCAAGACCTACATCAGGCTGAAGGTGGGGCATGTCGTGAAGTTTGGAGGAAGCACCAGGCTCTTCATCCTTCAGGTGAGGATTATGGTTTGTATAAGCATCGTAGATCTTCAGCTTCTGCTCTGCTAGCCTAATCATGGCCCATGATCTGATGGGAGCTAGGAGAAGCAAGGGCCTGGTCCTGAGGGCTCCAATGATGGCACGACCTTAAAAAGGAAGGAATGGATTGGGGTTTTCCTGAGCGTCCCATGAGCAACCTGGTTCAAAAACCTTTTGCTGTCTGGCTTATGCCGTGCTCTTTGTGGTGCTTCCGTTTTAGGCGGCTCATCAATGCCAGTCTTGTCTTTTTGTAATTCACAAACCCTAAGGACACGCCCGGTCCAGTCCAGCCCAGCCCAGCACAGTGGAAAATGAAGTATTTGAAGTATTTATCCCGGAAAGCCGTTATTATCTGATCTTTAAGTGTGTGTGTGATGGATTAAGCCATCTGTGTGATACTTATTGTTGGTTTTTTTGGTCATAGCTTCACTATTCTAGACCGTAATTCAAACAGAAATTAGGATATGTGAGAATTCAAGGGGTGGCAGTGGTTTAAAGCTCCATCGTTGGACTGTGGAGCCCGAGTTGAGCTTTGCTGTCTGGAATCTGAATCACGGTTTACTGAATCCGAGGCTTTTTCTTATTGATCTGGTTCGTCTTGGGGTAAAAAATTGTCGCCAAGGGCCAAGTGTTTAACCCCAGTAAGCAAAGGGAGGCGACAGCGGCAAGAAGAAGGTCTGCCGGAGGACGAATAACGGCATGTCGGTTGTAGAAAACAAATGCTTAGAGAGCCGTTTGTTCGCGGTTGGTGGTGTGATCCGTAAGGAGAGGGTTTAATTCTGGGGCCTTTAATCTTATTCTAGGGTCCCGAGTCGGACGAGGAGGCGGAGTCAGAGCTGACTGTAACGGAGCTGAGAGAGCGAGCCAGAAAGCAGCGGGAGGAGCTGGAGAGGAGGATGATGGGAGATGGGTCGGACGACGAGGATGAGGAGAAGAAGAACGAAGAGAGGGTCGCTCAGGAGCAAAGTTCTTCAGAGGAAACGGGATGCTCGTGGGGAATGGGTAATAAAAATCTCATTACTGCTTCTTGGCCAGCCTCGGTGTCTGACCGTGTCTGAATCCTCACAGTCACAGTCCCAAATCTTGCAGGACGTTTTCCTGGAAGAGTGGAAACTCTTGGATGTGAATGTGGATCCAGAACGGGACGGCATTAACGCCCCCGCGGAGGTGTGTCCCCATACTTTTGGCCATGTTGTCCAACATTGTCACAAAGAGGGATAGAGGTTTTATCCCCCAGCCAGCAAACGGAGGCGACGGCGGCAAGGAGAGAGTCCCTCAGGTGATGAAGTAGGAGACGATGTTAATCCTCTCTCATGGTCTCGGTGTTCTCATGACCCCAGGGGACGACGTGGCTCTGGACGAGGACGAGAACGAGGAGAATCCGTTCGCTATGGAGTTCCAGGAGGATCAGGAAGCGGCTTACCTGAAGGATCCTAAAAAGGCTCTGCAGGGCTTCTACGACCGGGAAGGTGAGGCGCGACCAGACCCCCGAGGTTTAGCGAGGTTTAGTTAGGCCGTTTTGGTTCCCCTTACAAATCGCCCGCTTGTGGTTTCAGGAGAAGAGCTGGAGTTTGAGTACGAGGACAAAGGGCACGGCACCTGGCTCTGCAGGATCAAGTAATTCAATCTCAGTTTAATCCCTAGCCAAACGGTATGTAGGAAAGAAGAGCTGTAAAGTTGTAAGTTTATTTTAACTTTCCTCCTTTCGGTAAAAAAAACAGATGTTTATTAAGTCTTTAATTGACACTTTTCTGGTTCACGCCCTCGAATTTACCTACCTAAAATAACCTTAAAAAGCAAAAAAATACAATAAAATAAAAAGAGTCTTCAGACCAGGGCGCTGTTAATGACACACAACGGGCGCTAGATGGCGACAAAAACACTTTATTGCTAAATCACGATCAGTCCGATATTCAGCTCCGTCTTTATGTTCGGTTGAGTTTATGTTGAGTTTATTTATTAGATCATAAAGCTTTTTTCACTCTTCCATCTTCCAGCCTGATGTTCTAAATTCTTATTGATTTATTCTGGCAATCATGTTTCAAATTCGTACGTTATGAACGCGCCAAATCGGACTTGGAAGTTGGCAATTTGGTGCCTGGGATGTTATTGCTTGATGTACGTGAAATCAGGAAGGCGACTGAAACGAAAACCCGTTTAAATAGTAGACACAGGCCGACTCGAATGATTGCGAATTATAAAGGAGTTGGAATTTGTTTCTTTCGGTGTCTCAGAAGTTGTGAACGCATTGCTTAGAAAAGCCCCATTCATGCCTTCACTTCTGATTTTATCGCCTGACGTTTCCCCAGAGAGGATCTTCTCATTATATATTATTATATATCGTAATGCACGGCCAAAACCCCTCCCCATAGTCTCTGTCTGAAATCACAAATCACGCACAGTAGCACGTTATTAGAAAACCCGAATATCCCTCCCCTCCCCTCCAGGTTGCCGGTGGACGATGCCGTGGGCAGGCAGCTGATGGCTGAGGTCACACACTCGGGTAAGAAGAAGGAGGCGGCGGTGCAGTGCTGCCTGGAGGCCTGCCGCATGCTGGAGGCCCGGGGTCTGCTCAGGCAGGAGCCAGGTCAGTGGGGGAGAAGAAAAAAGAAGGTTTAGGCTGCCTTTTTAGTGTTCCAGCATTACAGTGAGATAAGATTTTACACATCTTAAAGATGTTTTTACGAGTTAAGAGTGATAGCAGCTTATGATGTCCGTTTGCTCTGAGCCGAGCAGAGAATTCACTATGTGCTGTTTACCTTCAGTCTCCCGCAAGCGCAAAAAGAAAAACTGGGAGGACGACGACTATTACGACAGCGACGATGACTCGTTCCTGGACCGGACGGGGACCGTGGAGAAGAAGAGGCAGGAGCGCATGAAGAAAGCTGGAAAGCTCCAGGAGAGACCGGAGACCTACGAATCGCTGGTAAGACGGCGGTTATAAACGGTTTGTTTATCCATGGTGTGGTTTCTTTTTCAGGATCCCGTTTGTTGATTGTGATTCAATATTTCCTTGTTAGGGAAGTCGTACCTTTTTAAGCGTTTTGTGACGTCGGCTACGGCCGTGCCACCAGAAAAGGGAACCGTTTATCCAGTATAGAAAGTCCCGCCTTTGAGAATAATAACTAAGAACTTTGAAACTGCTGAAGTGAAAAAATTAAAAAACCTTTCAAAAATCGAGGCGATGTATCGACGCTTTGAGATGGCATTAGTAAATTCTGAGATAATTACTCCATTTTATGATTTAGGAATTCCGAAATTTATACTCGGACAACTCTGTCAAAATTAGTCGCGCTTTTGTGTTCAGAAATACAGAAAGTAGAAGTAAGAAGTAAACGTTGAGATGTTTGGTCGAAGGTGTCAGATAAGTTGAAAGCTCGGGAGTAAAAAAAAAAAAGACCACATTTTAAGACGATATGATAAAACTTCTCACAAGTAGAAATTGAAATAAAAAGTAAATTTCTGAGGGAAGTCAAAATTGTGTGATTTTTACAAAGTCAGTGCTGCAAAATAATGCGTACGAGTTACATTTTTGTTTTGATTTGTGACGTAAGAAGACAAAACTTTGTCAAACTATAACAAGCTAAAATGTTGTGATTAATAAGATTTAAAGATAAGTAAACATGGAGGTAATATGTAATTCTGAGCGATCAATTTACTTTACGATCTAAATTCAAAAAGCCACAATTTTGAATTTTAAAAGTCAATAAGTTTAAGATGATACATCTAACAATTCAAAAGTTCCAACTTTTTTCAAAATTGTAATTTTGCTAATTGAAAGTTTTTGAGGAAAGGTGAAATTGAGGGGGAAAAATGTGAAAATTCATTTCTTATTCTTATCTCAGTTTTGAACGTCCTTAACAATTTGGCTTTTTAATCACAAAATTGATTTAAAATATTATTATATCCCGATGTTCACTCATCTTACAATTTTAGACCTTTTAATAAAATGTAAAAATGATTTTAAAATCTTGCCTTGTGACAGAATTATCTTTTTATATTTTATTGTGTTGAATTTTTACGAGTTCGTATCTAAAGCCTTTGACTTTTTAATCACAATTTTAGGTTTTTATCTATTTTTATCTATTGCTAAGTCAAAAGTTGCAGATAAGTAACAATTCTAAAATACTGTAAACGAGTTAATTTTAAGGCAAGTCGAACTGTTGAGATAAGAAGTCAATGTTGGGATTTTAAAAAATTGTCTTTAAAAAAAAAAATGAAGGAAAGTCAAAGTTTTGTGATTTTAAAAAACATGTCACAGCTAAGATGCTCTGCCGGTTTTTGACACGATCTGATAACGACGATGATAACTCACTGTTGTGATTAAACAGCCAGAATATTGAATTATAAAGTAAATACTTTTTATGTCAGAATTTTAGTAAACATGTCAAAGCTTTCGTTTTAAATTCCCCAAGTCTAAGATTCAAAATACGGAAGCCTTTCTGCTGTTGCCGTTTCGTTATGACTGAAAGCAAAAGCAACATAAAGACGACCGATTTACAGTGCAGGCGTTTGCGCGTTAGTGTGCAAATGTGCATTTTGGCGACCTCTTTGGTAGAAACGTGGTATTGCAGCGACTTTGCATAAGAACTGCCGTTTGTACAGAATACTTCTAAATGGTGCGTCATCAGTCCACGAGGTCACGTGTAACCATTCCATAAGCTCTAAGAAGCTGTGATTTAATTATTTTTGCTCGTTTTCAGGTTACTAAACTGGCTGAGGTGGAGAAGGAACTGGCCGAATCGGAGAAAATGCTTAGTTCTGCCGGACGAGGTGAGAAGCTGCGCGTTTATCTCTCTGTAGATCGGTACCGTTCTTGTTCCTGTGTTCTGAGAGCGTTCTCCCTTTAATCCCTGGCCAGACGGTTCCAGTTCCTCTTCAGAAGACCCTCTGGATGCGTTCATGAGCTCGGTGTGCAGTCAGGCCGCTCTGGACGCGGTGCAGAGGAAGAAGCTGCACATGCACGCGGCCGAGCTGAAGAAAGAAACCCAGCGTCTGAAGAGACTCATCGAGCTCACCAGGCCCACGGCGTTACCGTCTCTGCAGAGCGGGTCAGAGTCCCGTCAGGTTTACCTTCGGTTAATGTCGACTTTCGAGAAAATGTCGAAACATTTCGTGATTAAACAGTCCAACTACGGAGGGAAAAAGATGTAATAATAAAGTTTTGAGGTGAGTCAGAAATGAGAAGGGAGAACATTCGAGGCAAGTCTGAGATTTTGAGGTGGCAAAAGATTCTAAAATAAAAGTCAAGAAGGAAGATGGTCGAGAGACGAAAATATATTGTGGAAACGTTAAGATGAATTGAGGTAAAAAGTCTAAATGTTCAAGTTTAAAAAGTCACGCGTTCAGGACAAGTTGAAATTCTGTGAGATTTACGATTAACCACAAAAAAATAAACCTTTTTGAATAAAGTAAAAAAAAAAAAACCTTAGTTTACTGTCAAAACTCAAACTGTTGAGATGAAACGTCAAAACTGTGAGACGAGGAATTAAAAAAAAAAGGCTAAGAAGTTAAGAATTGCACGGTCAGTCAGATTTTGGGAATTAAGAAGCCAAGAAGTTTGATGAAAGTCGAAACTGAGGTAATAATGCGACGTTTTTGCGATTAAAAAGCACAGCTATTAGGAAGGCAAGTCAATTTTGGCAATATTTTTTTTTTATTATGGTAAAAAAAAAAATAATTGAAGTCTGTCTGAATAAGCAAATTCAATCAAACTGGCAATTTTGAGGGTTACAAAGTCATGTTTTGTCATGTCAAAGTTGAGGTAATAACGCAAAATTGTGTGATTTGAAGTGTTTTAAAGAGACAAAACATTGGAGACGAATGAGTTTAAGACAAAACAAAAATGGCGACTCAAATATTGTAAATTTGAATTCTTGTGAGAGGAGAAAACGGGTCATAAAACAAAGGTTTGTGATGCAAAACGTCTAAAACTGTTGAGATAAAAAGTGAAAACTCTGAGATCGTAACTTTTAAAGTCTCTAACTAAGGGAAGAATCCGAATTTTAAAATATTAAGATTATTTTACAGTCTTTCAAAGAGTCGGTTATCTCGTTGTGTGTGTGTGTTTGTTTGTGTGTGTGTGTGTGTGTGTGTGTGTGTGTGTGTGTGTGTGTGTATTATATATTTCATATTATTCAGGTAAAAAAAAAAATCAGCATTTTAACACGGCAGAAGAAAAAGAAGTAAAACTCAATTTAATAGATAAAAAAAACCTATTTATTTAATCAAAATCATTTTGTTTTGTTTTGAGAGACCTGCTTGGTTTCTTTTTTGCCTTAAAAAAACAACCCTTGGTCTTGGAGTCCTTGAAGTAATCCTGATTTTTTTTTTCCCCCCTAGTGGAGAGCATCAAAATGTTTTGGTTCTTTTAAGAAAAAAAGGGTTCCTCGCTTCACTTTAGGACGTTTTTAAAACTGATTACAGTCTGTATGATTTGGATTCGTATTGATTTTCTTTCTCTCGGGCCGCACAGCGAACCTTCAGTTTCAGACAAACCGAAGAAGTTATCGCTGCCCCTCTTTGGTGCCATGAAGGGAGGCCGAAAACTGAAGCTGAAAACAGGAACCATAGGGGTGAGACCTAGAACTGAGGTTTAGTTCTCAGAGCAGTCCCGTCCAGCTTTCTCCGCTTCAGATCGTAGCTCGAAGCTTATAACGCGTGTTTATTTAATGCACCTACACAGAATTTACCTCCAAAAAGGCCCAACCTGCCCTCTGAGCTCTTCGACACCAAAGAGTCGCCCCCTGGAGGACAGGAGGAGGAAGAAGACGATGAAGGGGAAGGAGAAAAGCATGGTGAGGAGGAGAATCGGAGCTCAGACTCTCCACAGGTCGATCTCGTTCATCCTGATGAAAACGCTGGGATGAAACCCGACGACATCATCGCAAAGAGCCCTAAAGGTTAGTGTAATACTAAACACACACACACACACACACACACACCTAAAGGCAACAGTGCTTAGGTTTGATTATGAAATAAAATGAAATAAAAGTTACACTTTAAAATTGTATAAAGTTGCACTCGGTAGCGATTTATTTCAGTTTGAAATGTTGTTCCGGATTTACACCACAAGGTGGCGATGTTGGGCTTTTCTGAATGGCTGTGCCATCCCGAAATGTAACCAACTGGGGTAGGAACAATTAGTGTTTTTAAGATCTAATTAAAAGTTGCGCTTTTTAGTGCAAACACCGGAGCGGTCGGCGTCGGACGGAAAAGATCAAACGCCAGACGTTCAGCCTAAAGAAGCTTCACGAGGTATTTCTACCTTATCCTTATTTATAGGTGTGTTAATAATAATAATAATAATAATAATAATAATAAAAAAGTTAACTTTGAACCCTTTTAAGGTGGAGAAGGTGGAGAAGCACAGCCTGTGAAGAAGAGCGGCAGGAAGATGATCGGTCCCAGCAGGGTAGGACGGGATTCCAATATAGACCCTGGATTAAATGATTTCCTACAAGCCTTCCTAATAATCTGTTGGTATGAAGGTGGTGTCCAGCCGTAGATTTGAAGGATTATGGGGGATTTTTGCCTGTTTACTTTCCTCCTCGTCCAGTACGAGAGACAAATTAGACATGGGTCCTCGTCCCAGGTTTGTCACAGTTCCAGTTGACTTGGACGTTTTAATTATTGCTCCAACTGTAGATAAGGGGTTTGGTTTGGGGTGGTGTGGGGGTGGGGGGCAGTAACAGTGGATGATCTCCGTTACTGACTGTAGCTCATCCTGTAATTTCTTCCTAAAAAAATCCTGTTTTTTTCCTTTCATTTCCTCTTTTTCCTTTCATTTCCTTTCTCCTTTTGCCGTTTCCATTTCCTTTCTGTTCCCCTTTTCCCTTTTACTTTCCCATGTCTCTTTCCATTCCCTCCCCCCCCCATTTCTTTTATCATATTCATTCCCTGTTCCATTTCCTTTCCCTTTTCATTTCTAATCCTTTTCCCTTCCCCTTTCCATTCCCATTTTTCCATTCCTTTACCTTTTTCTTCCCATTCTTATTTTTTCCTTTCCCTTTTCCATTTCCTTTGCATTCTGCCTTTTTTACTTTTCTTTTCTATTCCCATTTCCTCTGTTTCCCTTTGGTTTTCCTTCCATTTTTTTTAATTTCCAATCCACTTTTCTTTTTCATTTCTAATCCCCATTTCCCCTTTACTTTCCTTTTTCCTTTCTGTTTCCATCCTGTTCAATTCCTGCTTCTACCTGGCTGAGAATGGAAAAAGCCTGGGTAGTCGTGCTCCTCAGGTGGAGCCATTCCATTGGAGGATGAGTTGGTTTTATATAGATATACAGTCGAATCCGGTTATCGGGGCCACATCGGGACGGGACGGATTTGGTCCTAATAAGCGGCTGGGACGATTAATCGAACATGCCCTATGTTACAGGACGGGACGTGCTATAATTGA
>JAYJMA010023000.1:0-12069 GCA_036873895.1 Parotocinclus cabessadecuia
TAACAACAGTCCTGTAATTAGCGTTCTCATTATAATATAACTTAATACCCTTAAGATTAAAGTCAGAACACAAACAGAGTCCAGGAACCTTCCCTTAGGAACCAACACTTAGCAACAAAAATACACAAAAGTTTACTTTCTTTCTGTCCGTACAATAATAAGAATTGCTGAATAAAACAAGCATTTAATAATAAATAATATAAAATAAAGCTTGAAAAAATGTTCATGTTTGTGACATTCCGGAAAAAAAAAAAATCCCTGAAAATAAAAAGTGTTATTTCGCAGAGGTGCAGTAACAGGATCACGAGTGCCTCCATGAATTAAGTTTGGAATTAAGATTAAGATTGTTTCATAATTTCATTTCTCAATAAAATTTTCCATCATTCTGCCTCAATGAGTAAAAGCATCAGACGCCACAAAAACAAAGGACACGCTTACTGATTGGGCGGAAATGACCCACTGTTACATAGCTGAGTGGAAAAAGTATGTGAATGTATATTAGAAACCTTAAGATCTCCAAATAAACATGGCTAGGAGAAGGGGACTCTTAAAGAACACAAGAATAAGCCGGAAAGTATTGGGTTATACAGATCATTCATACAGAAAATCGATTTCTGGTTTAAATGAGAAGCGTTTTAAACCATCTGGAGAAACAGTATACTACAGTATACTACAGTATACTATCACACGGTTTTGCATGTGTACCATGTCAGAGAAGCTGAACTCTAATTTGACCAGAATTGGGCCCGCATGTTCATGAAGCCCAGCAATCAGATTGGGGACGTGTGGGAATATTGTACAGATAAGTTCCTTAGTTACGTTAGAACGTGAATCTGAGAAAAGGCTTGATCTTACGACGTCAAACATCAGGAACCTTTCTGGATTGAATCTGAGGATGTAAGGTTCTGAAGCAGAAGATTCCGAGTCGCTCAGATTAGATCAGATCAGAAGCTTAATTAACTTATAGAGGCTAAACATCCATCTTCCTGTTTCCTGTTTCCTCTGCATTAGTAACTATAATGTTCACACACAGAGAAACAAAAGATGAGGGAGGAGCTCACACCGGCGTTTAACCAATGGTCACCATCATACTGGCTTAGAGATTTATTATAAATTTAGGAGCTTTATTCTTACAGAGCAGTTCTTCTTTAACGTTTTAACCTCTTCATTCCATTTGTAACTGCTGTTACTGATCATCATCCAACAGGTCCAACGCAAACCAACTGTTTCACTCTGACTCGAACCTTTTATGATTTATTGGACCCTTGGTTTTGAGGGCGTCCATTTTTGGTTTCTTACGGTGATGCCTTGGCTCTTTTTGAAGAACTTTGAGGACTAATTTGAGGAGCTTTGGATCGTTACACTGCTAAGGGTTTTACACCATGGTGGTTCAAAATGTGTCTGAAAAAGTTCTCAGTGAATTTGTGTTTAGTGGATTTAACACGGTACAAAGGCCACTGGCTGCTGGTCTGGTCCTGTTTATACTCTATATACTTATTATGGTCACTAACAGTTCGAACATCGCCTTCATCATCACGGATAAACGTCTGCACCAGCCAATGTACCTTTTTATCTGCAACTTGGCATTTGTAGATCTGATCTACAGCACGTCTTCGTGTCCGACCATGATAGCTATTCTCATTTTTGGTCAGAATACAATATCCTACATACCATGTATAGTTCAGATGTACGTTTTCCATGTCTGTGCTGCAATGGAAATGTTTGCTATTGCTGTTATGGCATTTGACCGATATATTGCTATCGGTAATCCTTTACGTTATCATACTATCCTTACAAATTTCAGATGTTTTTGCATCATTTTTGCACTTTGGATGGTAGCATTTGCAGTCATGGCTGCTCTGCCAGCTACTGTTGTAATTCTACCAGTCTGTTTCTCTACACTGAAGTACATGTTCTGTGATTATGCCACTGTTACAAGAGCAACTTGTGTAAATCCCGAACCCTTATTTAATATCGTATCCGTTTTAACCACTGTGCTAATCTGTGGCACATTCGGTTTTATTTTATTATCCTATCTAAAAATAGCTGTCGTCGTTATTAAAATGTCCTCAAAAGCTGCTAAGAAGAAAGCCCTAAACACCTGCTTGACTCATTTTATAGTCATAATCTGTTACTACGGCCCCACATTTACAAGAATAATCCTGACCAGGATCGGTGTGGTTTTAACACTGGAAGAACGGAATGGTTTGATGGTCGGATCGATCGTCGGCCCTTCTTTAGTAAATCCTTTCATATACTGTTTCAGAACCAAGGAGATCAGGAACAAACTGATTAAAACATTTACACAAGTTGAGCCGGCTAAAGAACAAAGATCACAGGCGGCCCCCGCTACCGTTACACAGGAATACACATATTGAATAGGAACAAAAATGAAAAGTCTACGTTGTCATAAGGGGGAAATGAAGCCACGTTTGCATTTTAAGATACGACACAACTTCTTTCTCCTCATCCTAAATCCTCCTCAGAATCGTTCCATTTGGTAAGATTGTGAAATAAAACCCCTCCAGCTGGACCGGGAGAACTAAGAACTGTTCAAATACAAAACGGATCCTAAAATAATTGATAAGCTGCAATTCCCAAAGCATAACTTGTTTTTTTTTTTTGGTGGGGGAACTGTAACAATACGAGGTCTTTCGAAAGGAAATGGAAATGCTGTAGAAGGATCGGCAGTACCTCCCTGTACCTCGAAGCATTTGTGGACTTTTCACAACGAAGCAGCTCAAACTGTAACGCCTCTACCGCCGTGTTCATGCTAAATGATGATAAACCATTCACTGTTTTATTTCTCACCAGATCTCCCCAGTCCTCACTCCTCCCCTCCCCCAGGCCTTCACCTGAAACCCCAAATCATAATCCATCAGCGCTGAACCACTCGGGATCAAACTGCATTACGTTTAGCTTTTCATAGCAGATAGATTTCATTTTTTTCACTACATCTGTCACACCTGCTTCTATTTAAGAGCTTGTTTTCAGGCTAATTGTTAAAAAAAATAAGAGATACAGGCTTTCATTTCAATGCTTTGATCTTTGCGTATCAGAGGATCACATCAGTGAATTGCTGTTTTTCAACAAGATGAGAAAATGGTGCTTCAGCTCTCAGGACTGCATTTCTTAGATCTTGCTATTTTTCTGCCCAATAAAAGCCTAATATTTTTGCACAAAAAAAAATTGCTTTGTTTTCGCCAAGGAGTATAGAATTCAAAAGTATGCAAGCATCTTTAAAAACAAGGAACATAAAGATGAATCCCAAAATATGTGCAATTACTCATCATGCACAACATGATGCTTCAATTACACTGGCGCAGGCACAATATCGGTACAAGGCCTTAAACCAATTCTGGGTAAATCCCATAAGGGCCATGGCTATTCGGGACAGGAGCCACATCGATACTAGTCAGTGTTAGTGAAGAGATGCCACATAGTTTGATGGAAATGAAAATGATCCCCCTACAGAGGTTAGGACACCCTGAAAATCTAAGCGAGAGAAAAAAAATCATGCAGCAGGCTAGTCCATTTAGCCAAAAATCTATTGCAGCAAGTCAAAATGGTGCTCAGTAGTCTGTATGGCCTCCATGTGCCTGACAGCATCAGGACATGCTCCTAATGAGATGGTGGACGATGTCCTGGAGGACCTCCTCCCAGATCTGGACCAGGGCATCACTGAGCTCCTGAACAGTCTGAAGTGCAACCTAGCAGTGTCGGCTGGACCAAAACATGTCCCAGATGTGTTCTTCTAGATTTAGGTCAGGAAAATGGGAGCTTGGGTAGGGAGGCAGTAAATGGTATCAATTCCTTCATCCCCTAAGAACTGGCTGCATACTTTCACCACATGAGTCGGGACACTGGCTGACGCCGTCTGGCACCAGGAGAAACCCAGGACCCGCTGCGCCAGCGTTGTCTAGGCTGTCTAGCCTGTAGAGGTCTGTGCGTCCTTCCAGGGTCATGCTGAAGGAGGCCTAACGTCCTTCACGGTGTCTGCAGACCCAGGTGATACCTGTTCTCATCTGTAAAAAGCACAGGGCACCAGTAGAAGATATGCCAATTGGCAAACGAGCTCTATGATGCTAGGGAGCGAGTCCAGGGCCAACCGCAGGACGTCGGGTCCTCGGGTCACCCTCACAAAGCCTGTTTCTAATTGTTTGACGGTCTGCTGGAGGTCATTTTGTAGGGCCCTGGCAGTGCTCATCGTGTTCCTCCTTGCCCAAAGGAGCATACAATCTTATCAAGAGCTACACTACCCAAAAGTAGCCTCCGAGAGCCTTTTTATACAGCAGCATGAAAAAACTTTTATGCCCTCTTGCGGCAAGACCCAGTTATCAGTCATGGAGTTTTAGACTTGGCCACGAAATACCCAGGATGACAAAAAAAAAAGGAACGGCACAAATACACCAATCCCAAATGACACATAAATGAAGAGATACTTCACAAATGTCTGTAATTTTTGCGAGCAGTACATTTTAAATTCTGGCCAGATACTGTATATACGCAGATGTTTGGAAGAAGTAAAGGGGTAAAAACAGGGTTTCATTTTTTTTCTTAACTGTATTTTTATTTATTTTATTTAAATTTCGGTATTTAATTACCTATGCTTTGACTATGATAGATCTTTTGATTGCTGGCTGATCCCTGCAATGCCAACTCCCAACAGTGTATAATGGGAACACTGCTAAAGAAACACATTGCTAAGCCCATGAGGTGACCTGGGCTTGATTATATAAGTCTCCCTGCATAGTTATCTTCTCGACAACAAAGGAAAACCTACAAAGAACTACATGAACTGTGTTACCACCACTTTATGGATGCAACACTTTTGGATGAAGAACCCATTTTTTTCTGAGGTTGTT
The DNA here is from genome assembly GCA_036873895.1 of Parotocinclus cabessadecuia. Lineage (NCBI taxonomy): Eukaryota > Metazoa > Chordata > Actinopteri > Siluriformes > Loricariidae > Parotocinclus > Parotocinclus cabessadecuia. Next base: position 4,866 of record JAYJMA010023000.1, read on the forward strand.
ACTGATTCAGAGAGGACAGAGGAGCATGACTGGAAATATTTCTAGAAAAATCATAAATGAATTTATCATCACAGGATTCGACACTTGGGAAAATACGGTGGTTGTCGGTGCAGTCATACTGTTTGTCTATGTTCTTGTAATGCTCGCTAACTTAGCAAACATCTGCTTCATCAGCATGGATAAGCGTCTACACCAACCGATGTATCTGTTTATCTGCAATTTGGCAATTGTAGACATGCTGTACTGTACATGTTCATGTCCTACTATGATCGGGATCTTGTTAGCTGATTACAAAACCATATCGTACGCATCATGTATTGTTCAGATGTTTACCTTTGGTTTAGGTTTTGTGATGGAACTGATTACTATTACTGTTATGGCATTTGATCGACTCATTGCCATAGTTCACCCTCTGCGCTACCACTCCATCATGACAATTTCCCGTTCTGCTATCCTTACTATCTTCATATGGATTGTGGGTTTGGCTACAACTGCCATAATTCCAGGTACAGTTCTCCCTTTACCATTTTGTTCCTCATCGCTAAAGTACTTATTATGTGAGTATGCATCGGTTCTCCGTGCGACTTGTGTCGATCCAAACCCGTATTTTGATTTGATGGCAATTCTAACCTCGGTTGTTCTGTTTGGAACGTTCAGTTTCATTTGTGGGTCTTATTTAGTAATAATTGTTCTTGTTATTAAAATGTCTTCAAGCGGTAACAAGAAAAAGGCATTTAACACTTGCTTTAGTCACTTGATAGTCGTTATTTGCTATTATGGCCCTAACTTTGTAATTGCAGTTTTGACCAGGTCGTGGATCGTCCTAACGCTGCAGCAGAGACATGGGATGAGGATCAGCACAATCCTCGCTCCATCCTTAGTCAATCCGTTTATTTACTCTTTTAGAACTAAAGAAATCAGAAACAAAATATTTAGGTGGCTAAAACAGAGGCAGCTAAATAGAGATTAAGGATTGGGTCACAAATATATACTACTCACAAAAATGAGGGGACATTTCAAAATGAAACAGGACTCTTTTTGTACAATGTTTTGTGTGATGTAGTGCAGCTACCTAACAATCGGCTTTCGCTGCTGTCTTGGTTGGTTAGAAATTAAGTAATCTGATATTAGATCAAATCTCAGATATCGTCCTAAACAGAATTATGTTGCTGTGTCAAATTTAGAGAATCGCCCATAAATATTAGGTGATACTTAGAGAGATCTACACAAATCTATAGTATACGTGGATCATGTAAGGCATAAACTGCATTTTCTTTGGTGTTTTACTAACTAGTCTATATTTATATCGTATTTTAAAGGTTTGACTGGAACTACATAGAGAAAAGTGGATGCAATTGTTTAACCAAGTGCAAGATGAATTTAACTGAACCTACATTTTTTTCAGATGATGTTTCCTTTGATTATTCTATAATCTGTTCCACTTTGCTAAAGGAGTCTATTCTACCTGTGATTGATAAAGACCTTTATAAAAAAGAACAGCTGCATCATGTTGGATATTGTAAACGTCTGGTCATGTTTTTTTTTTTATTTATTTTCCAGCTCTCTTAGGTGCCAGATTTCCATATCTGTACCAATACCCAGTTATTCCTAAGCCAAGAAACTTTAAACTGTTGTTCTTCAAACATCTTAAGAATGATTTTTCATAAATCTCTTTTTAAGATTAAGTGGTAAGCCCTTAAGATGGGATGCAGCCACAGTGGCTGGTCTTGGGAAACAAAACTGCTTGGGAAACAAAACAAATTAGGTATATCTGTTAAAGTCGTGTGACCAAAAGCAAAAACGTGGAATTTTGTAGACGTTTATCCACCAATGTAATCGATATTCTTTTTTATTTGAGTTGTTATATCAGGGTCCACCTTTTAAAAGGAATCATGTACTGCATTTGCTATGTAACCACTTGTACTTTATGAATTAAAATGCCATGAGGACAGAGAGAATACCTAAAACGATCGACGTACCCTCATTTCTCATTTTGTCTGCAGCAATCCAGGCACTGGGTCGAGCAAATTGTTAAGAAAAAAGCATTATTGATCTGAAAACAAGGCTTAAGTGAAAAAAGTGTGCAAAAAAACACATATTCCATAATAAAGTAATATAAAAAACGCCAGATAAGTTTTAAATATTTATCCTACAGCACAGATATATCAAAGATCCCCCCCCCAACTTATTTTGACCTAGAGCACATGATATAATACATTGACAAATGTAAAGCTAAGAATGTCAGCCTATTTCTACAATTATGAAAAATCATAAAACAGTTTTAGCTCAAAGTACATTTATGTAAATATATCGACATATATCCAATATCCATGTCAACTAAGCAAAGCTCAGCCCAGTTTCCCAAAGCACTGCATGATTTATAGCTTTTCCTTCACAAAAATGTATGATTTAATGAATAGCAATAAAGAAAAAAGCCTTCTGATTGAGAGTAGGTTTTCAAAATTGGATCGGACTGTAGAAATGATACCAAAAAAATGCTTTTTAGATTTAATCATTCGTTTTATTGTCGTATTTAAAATACGCGACGCTCAAACCCTGGCTGTTTATGGTCATTATGCTTGTTAGTCAGCAGATTTGTTTAATATACCTTAAAACAGTTAATATTTAAAATGCAGGATTACTGTTTATCTGCCATCTTAATTTTAAGATACAGGCTAATTAGTTATTTTTAATAATTATCTTACAAACCCATTTGCACAAACGTTAAGGTAATAACACGTATGCTTGTTTTAACTCTTGTAGAAAAACAGGTGTCTTAATTCATACACAAACAACCAAAAAGTCTTCAAAATGCGTTTGAGAGAACTTCAGAAACAAGTCGGCGCCATTTTGTCCCATAGTGATCAATACAACCGGGGTAACGGTTAACCTATCTCCATTATTTCCAAAGGAAAATACTTAGAATACTCTGTGTTCTTGTCAGAATTGGGCTTTTTAAAACATTATCTTGCGATTTTCTTACCATATGTAAACTTCTGATCATATAATATAAAGGGTTTTGAGTGACTGGATGAGAAGAAAGTTCCGTTTCTGGAAACTTCGCTCAATGATTCGAATGAGAGGAATCGACTCTTCAAGAACAAGTTGCGCCCTCTACTGCTGACAACTAGTATAGTATTAGTTTAGTATAGTATAGTAATCTAGAATAGCTTTCTACCTTTTCAGACCCTTTTGATTTGTTTCTGCTTCTGTTTGCCCAATAAATTAAATACATATCATTATTAGAATTGCTGCAGTGATCATTTGTTCTTCATTTTTCACTTATTGCTGAGTAATGCCCTTTTAGTGGTTAAACCACTCATAAATGTTACTTAATCGATTTAATTATTTACAGGCTTGTTACCAGAATGGCAGAATGCCTATGCTGAGGACAGGGATCTGGCCCTGTTCATTGTGTGTGCTCCTAGATTCCCCAAATTTCGGGCAAATGTCCCAATTCCAATTTTCTCACCATAATCTGAGATTTTAAACATTTGATCTTTATCAGACGTTTGTCCGAACAGTTCACTCTCTTAAACTGGTGATCATGTGTAAAAGAGAAATGCTTAAGGTGAAAAGAAAGAAAGAGTAAAGAAAGAGACTTTAACAACTTTATATTGAATATATAAAACCATAATAAAAAATCAAATTATTTCAAAATAAATATCTCTATACATTAACAATGTAAAAGTGTATAAAATACATTTCTATTTATACAGATTAGTACTAATAGTGCTGACTGGTGCGAGCAGCAAGCAATAAATATGTACTGTATTTATGCCTAAAATCTTTGACTTATTAAGGCCAGATTTGGTAATGGCCAATCCGAAGTTAGACCCACCAACCATGGGATCCCCTGCCACAGTTTGTGTCCTGTTAAAAACATTGAGCGCTACCCTTGAGGATTGTGGCTACATCACTGTGTCTGAATCTAAGGTATCACGTGAGAAAACCCAGGCGGTTCTGTGGTATATACATAGCTCCTGAACATCTACGTTCACTAACATGATGAATCTGCAGTACGAGGAGATACGAGGTCAAGCAGAAAGCTGCTGACTGAATGGTTTAACGTAAGTTCTAAAGCTTCTACACTGTTACGTTTGATGTACTTTACTCTCTACCGATAGTAACTAACAATAACCGTTTAAAACAGCAAATGTTTCATTACTAATAAGTGTTGATTTCTCAATTGTTTTGAAATGCAAACAGACATTTCGTTTTACTTCTCTGTTTCATTTCAGACCGGTGAGAAGATGATCAGCAGGATGTCCAGCTCCAGCACGATCGATTTAAACTCCAGTTTAACACAAAACCTATCGTTTGTGCGGCCCGAGTATTTTTACATCAGTGGATTTTCTGATGTCAATTTCAATAAGTTCTACTTTCTGTCTTTTATTTTCATTTATATCTTCTCAGTGTGCGGGAACTCGATCGTCCTTTTAATGATTTTAGCTCACAGGAGTCTGCACGTTCCTAAATACATGGGGATCTTTAATTTAGCTCTGGCAGACTTTGGGGAAACGAATGCACTGATCCCTCAGATTTTAAAGAGCTTTCTGTCTGATTCACGTTCCATATCTTATGAAGCCTGTTTTTCTAACATGTTTTTTGTTTTTTTCTTTGCTGGTGGACAGGCCTTAACTCTGGTCGCCCTGGCTTTTGATCGCCTCATTGCCATTTGCTTACCCCTGAGATATCATGCCATTGTCAACCACTCGTCCATGCGTGTTACACTTGCAGCAATTTGGACATTTAATACATTTATGTTTGGCATGATGGTGAGTTTGATGACACGCCTTTCCTTTTGTAATTCCACTGTGGTGATGAGCTTTTTCTGTGACCATGGTCCGGTTTATAGACTTGCTTGTAACGATAGGAGCATAACTTACTTTTGGGCTAAATTATGTACTGCCGTATACCTGTATGCAGCATTTGTTATCATAGTAATATCATATTTAGGCATTCTTTTGTCCTTGACTAAAATTACGACGTGGGAAGCCCAACTTAAAGCCCTGAAAACATGTGGTTCTCACCTGTTGGTAGTAGGAATGTTCTTCCTCCCTACATTAGGTACCTATTTGGCTTCAGAAAAGTTTTATATTCATATCAATGCAAGGATAATCAATACTTCATTATCAATGGCTCTCCCACCCATGTTAAATCCTATTGTTTATGTCTTGAGCACAAAGGAATTCAGAGGCATAATAATGAAAACGCTTAAAAATACCTTAAGGTCCAAGTTTTCTCCAAATCATAGTAAACAGTTCAGGGTTTCTCACATCCAGCCCCAACTTGGTGCAGTCTGTAAACTTTCTGGTCATGAGGTTTTGAATAGTTCAGCTCCATTTTGTTATTAATGAGTGACGTGATACGAATTCAAATTTCTTTTAAAACTGTAAAGGTTATACATACGGCACTTTTATTTTTGTAAATGTGTAGTGCTGATTCTGACTATAAACGCCTGACCTTGCGGCCCTGTAGGAAACCTTTGATTGAACTGAGCATAACAGCCATTTCAAACATCCATGCAGACTGGATTAGCTGATACAAATCACCAAACCTCCGCATTTAGTGAGCTAATGATACTGAGATTCATATTCTGCTTTGGTCTGTGCAAGTCTAACATGGATCAGGGTCTGGATTATGTAAATAAGCATACCTGTTTGCTCTACTAATTTAATCTCATATCACTCTAGAACTTTCTTTTGGAGGACATCGGGAGTACAAGATCCACAGCTGAACATTTCTGAGGTTGAAAATGTAAAATCTGTAGTTGAAAAACATAAGAAAATCCAATAAGTTGAAGAGTAACTTGGTGCCAGGTGTTTTTTTGTGAGCAGTATATGATGATGAAAGGCTATGGTGCTCACTATAATACTAGGCATGTTTAATTATTTAATTGTTTTAGGGTTTCAGCTTATATTACTCAACAGCAATTTACAGGAAGGCAGAGGGTACAAATCTCCTTTTTGAATTAGAGCCCGCGCAGCCTATATTATAGGGATCCTATGTGATACTCTTCATATTCATTTTCAAATATCCCCTAATACTTCATTTAATAACACTGCTAAAAGCACTGATTTGCAGAGTCCACATTTTCTTTATTTCCTTGGTTATTAAACAATTAAAACACGGTACACGCTGAGAACCTATCACGTGAAGATGATGACCCAAAGTTAAGCCCGATAAGCTGAGAAAACAAGAAAAAGACGGTGCCTGAAAAAACATGTTCTTAAGCATCCAATATGATGTTTAAAAGCAGCTTTTATAGCCTGCCTTTTTATCTGCCAACCTCTAACCTCATTAAGCATGCCCAATAATAACTATGAAAATATACGCCCAGCACCTTTGCTCCATGGGTAAAATTCACTCTTTGACCACAAAAAATGAAAGAAATGTCAAAGAGAGAAATGTCAAATTGCTGCAAAGCTCGGCAAGCTGTTATGTATCAGATACGTGAATGGATTCAGGTCTGATTAGAGGCTCAATAAACTTTTCCCTTCACTCTAATATTGCGATCCATTGCATATATCATCACTAGATTCACACATATCAATCAATATTCGATTCCAACAGTCACAAATCACAAACATAACTATGAAATGGAAGGGGATCGGAAATTTGTATGTGCTTTTCGTGATCAGTAGCCCTGAAGCTATTAAAATGCTTATGGAAAAAGCTTATGAAGTCTGAAATGAGAGCCGAAATGTTTGTTATATCACATAGATTTATAAGAGTAAAATATTTTTTCAGTGCTCCTTAGAGTGTCCAGCTTCATTTCTCGGAGGACCAAAACTAAGTAGTTAGGTGGGAGGTGGTTACATCATGCAATGAGATACAGTTGGAAGCCTCCCTTAAATACAGCTCACGTATCTGAGGTCACCAGACTGCGAAACGGCAAGGTTAGAAACCGCATTTAGAGTATTAACTCTTCTAGAGTATTTATTTGTAAGTGCTACGTCACTTTTTCCTATGTAAACTACTGTACTTTTTTAACAGTTTTATAACCTGCATGTCAAAGTGATCAGATTTTTACTGAAGAACTGAAAATCTTATATATTTAATTTCAGGTTGGAGAGAAGGTAAACACTAGCTGCTCCATCATGAGCGCATCAAACTCCGCTTTATCAGAAAACCTAACATTTGTGCACCCTGAGTATTTTTACATCAGTGGATTTTCTGGAGTACCTTTCGGCAAATACTA
>JAYJMA010023011.1:0-12068 GCA_036873895.1 Parotocinclus cabessadecuia
CGCCCCATCTAGGGTTGACCCGCTACCTTTAGTGGATTAAGCGGAAGGTAATGAATGAATGATATGTCTTCGCATATGGTTCAACATTAGAGATGAAAACACTGTAAGAATGTAGCAGAAGAAAGCAGTGGAGATGTTGGTGTCACGTCTCTGCTGTTACGCAGATGTCCTTTAACGCTCTGATTTACAGCAATTACATAAGAGTCTGACAGAGGTGAATTCAGGCTGCAGGGAGAAAAAGAGAGAACCAGAAGGATGTGTCTGTTAGAAATCGATTAAAAACACACACAAGTCTTCCTAATCCATTTGTTACCATACTAAACAGTGTGCCCAAATAGTTGTTCGTCAAGCTACCGTAGTTTGTTTCGGGTGACCCGAGTCCCAAGGATGGAAACACATTTGACCAAATATGAGCAGGGGTACAAGCTTTTGTATAAGACAGCAGTTGTGTGTGTGTATTGCTAAATTGCTGAACTGACTTTACATCTATGATGGAACTATTGATTTGTACCCCTCACAAAGGGCAAAGTGGTCAAACAAATGCCATAATTACAAATGGGATAATTAAGCCTGCTCCCCAGAGGAAGGCTTCTTTCCGCTTGAACGCACTCTATTCCTGTCCACACTCTGAGTGCTGTCCCAAATATAAACCAGTTCACACACACACACACACACACACACACACACACACACACACACACACAGAACGCATTAGCTGCACATCATGCTTTGTTGACGTCAAGCTAATACCCTGGTTAATGACGAGATCAAAACAGAACTCCAGCCCCACTTGCTGGTAAAGCAGTGAAAACATTTACAGCGCAAAGCGAATTGCATCTGAGAACATAAATGATCTGTTTATTTATGGATTTATGGAGTTTTAAAAAAAAAAAGCTAACTAGGGAATCCTCTGCTAATGACTCACAACTGTAACTGTAACTGTTCCAGGTTATATTTTTTCCTATGCGTGTTGAATTAACATGTCATATTTAAGCTCATCGCGTACCAAAGCTGTATAAAGTAATTTGTGTTAAAGGGGAAAAAAACCACGAAAGAAAAACAAAAACGTTTTGCATAAGACTGTATATGGTAATCGTCCTATGTAATCGTTGGGGTAAGACATCACGTGACGGGGGTGGGCTTGAGTTAATTTTCTCCCTGAACACTAGATGGCGGCAAAACACCTGTAAATCTATAATGTGCTACGGTGTGCGTGCATGAGGCTCAGACAGCCATGGATCAAATTGGGAATCGGGTTTAATTCATTAGTTCAAAGTGCACAGTATTGGTGATTAGTATGTTACCGTAAGTGAACTGCACAACTGAAAAATAAAACCCCAAATGTAGCTCCTAACCCTGAACTCCTGCCCAAAGGACAGACCAGCAGTAACAGACTAGCTGCTATTTGTAGGTTAGTGTTGCTCAAGTGCTGCTTTAGCTTGCTGGTTATGCATGTGAACTTTACTAAATTAAGAGACCTAGCTGACCCGTAATCACGCAATATTAATAAGAAAAATATAACTAATTCTATTTCTTTTGGAGATATCCCCGTATTTTTGTGAGTAGTATGTTTATTTAGCAAAAGACATGTAGTGGCCTGTGACTAAAACACTTACTATTGACTAAAATACTTATTATTACTTTTTAACTAGAATTTAGTGTAGACTGTGATTTTTGCCAATGCTGCTAAACCATCTGCTTACACACCTGCAAATGCATCCGATTCCTTCACACTATGGCCTTAGGCACTTAAATACAATCATGTTTGTCACTTGTCAAATCATTAACGGCTGCTCCTGTGATCCATTTTATACACAAGGAATGAGACATTAACTGCACTGTACCACCTCTTCTCAAAATATATATAAATATCTCTATATATATATATACACACACACACACACACACACACACACATATACATATATATACATACACACATGCACACACATACACACAGATAGGAATTTACATATACAAAACAAAACCTCAATAAAAATGACTATTATTAATAGTTTTAATTATTAGTAATAGTTAGTTAATATTATATTAATAATAATAGAATTATTTAAATTATATATTTTATAGAAATGTATTACTCTCATTTGTTTAATTGAGTACTCTTTGTATACTTTTAGCATTGTGTGAAAGTCTGATGATGTTTTAGGTCATATTTAAGCAGAAATATTTACTATATTTACATTTAGATTTACTGCATTTAGCAGACGCCTTTATCTTATACAATTACAATCATGGGTTGAGGGCCTTGCTTAAGGACCTTAAGAAGAACTGTGGCAGCTTGGCAGAGGTGGGATTTAAACTCTTGACCATCAGGTCCAGAGTCCAGTACCTTATCCACTAGGCTACCACAGTCCAAATATAGAATATTGTAAAGGGTTCACAAGGTTTAGGCACCAAGGCAATTACTCTCATTGTAGCAGAGAGGATCAGTTATATAACACAAGTAAACCGTCATTGAATTTGAACATGAACAGATGTAACAGCTTTGCATTCTCTCACCTTTCCCAGAAGGCCTTTGTATTTAGAACGAAGTCCCCCTGCATTTTTCACTGCTACATCCAAAGTTCTGTTCTGCAACTCGGCTTGTGAGACGCTGAAATCAAAACTGCACACACACGCACAGACATACAAACATATCTCATAAGACATTTTAGAAAACATTATGAAAACTAAATAAACAAAGACAGAGAAGGAGAAATCAAATTAAGAGATAGAAGACTAACGTTTGGTCGTAGTCAGGGTTTAGGTTCTTCTTCACGGTGTTTGTTTTTCGGCGCCCAGAACGACGTTTATCCGGGAGCAAGTATAAACGCACATATGGGTCAGAACCACTGTTTGTGAATGGTATCAGGTTCCTGCAAACAAACAATAGACATTAAATTAAAAACCATCTGTGTGTGTAACCTGTGATGGACTGCTTGAGACCGTGCCCCTACGACTCTCACTTAAGTCACTAAGCAGGTATGGAAGCAAGTGGTGTGTGTGTGTGTGTGTGTGTGTGTGTGAGAGAGAGTAAAACACAACAAGTTACAAAAATAAAACACCACGGGTGTGTGAATGTGCAGCTTCCATCAGACATCCAACAGACTCGAACATGACAAAGTATTTATTTAATTTATTGAACATACTTAAAACATGTCCTTTAGATTTTCCAGGATGGTTCAACTTGGGCACATCTCAAGTAAAGTCAGATTTAAATGTCTAGTTCTCTAACAGGCTGAAATGCGCTAAATCTTCAGTACACCGTATTCTTTTCTCTCTCTCCACTTTCATTTCCTTGTATGGTGATAAAGAGCTATCCCACAAGTAAACAGTAACAACTAACACACACTCACAAAAGACAAACCACAAGCAATACAGGTGGGGGGGTGGGGGGACGCTACCATGAATTAGTTTTTAAGGCTTGTTTTGACTGTGTGTGTGTGTATGGACGGTGGTGTACCTGCACCGGTGAACAACAACGGCGAGCTTGTTCCGCTGGGCGCTGTGCCTTATTGTAAGTTCAATCTCTCCCAGGGGCAAGTGTGTAGAAATGGAACCACTGTGGAGAAACAGGCATGTATATACATTTATTAATTAGCAGTATTATGGATCAAAAACACTTAGAAGCACTTTTTTTGTATTTGCTATGAATACCCACAAACAACCACATTATAACAGAGATGCACTGATCGATGGCTCATAACTGGAATTGTACAGTTTTCAGCACCAGTCTCAGATTCAGTTCACGGTAACGATGTTTGACTGACTGTCTTGGTGTGTAAAATTGCAATTCAGCGTCTTTGCTTATTCCCTTGCACTAACCGGTAAAAGGCTCCTATGATTCAAAGCTAAAACTAATGAGATAATAGAGCCAGGTACAAACCAGCAGCTCCTGCTATCATTCTTTCCAAACTGTTCCTGTGTGGGGTCATTTATAATTCGTAGACAGAAGGAAAATGTAATCAACCAAGAAAATCGGGTGCTCTCTAAATGATAAAGTTACTCAATTATAATAAATAAAAAAGAGACTCTGTCTGGAGACTATATACTGAACATTTGACAACTACCTCCACCTTAATCTGCCACAGTTTAGCTAACCTCCATCTAGTTCCCTCCAATGCAACCAGATGTGGTGTTCATTTAAGGACATTTCCATCACTTAGACACACACAGTAAATCTTAACGCACACAACTCCTATATCTCTGCCTCTGTAAGTCATTCATTACCACTATAAACACAGACATGGTGTGATGAGTCTAACAACACAATTCAGATACACAACAAACACTTCAGGGACTTCTGGTGAAGCATAAGCATATAATGTGTTCACAAAAGCTTAAAATTAGTCTCTGTGCATTAATTAGGATTGTCAAAAGAACATTGGAATATAAATGTTCAAAGTCAAAAAGATGTTTAATGATCGAAAACCTGCACAAGGAGTGGTAAGGGGTCTGTGAGCGATCAAGTCTCTCAGCTTCGCAAGTCCAAATTTGATTGATGATGATGCTAATAATGATAACTACAGCAGTATGTATAAAAGCCTAGTGTTTTCTTCTGGATATAGGAAATCGAATTTCTCTTACGTGCACTTATTTTTACGACTTAAAACCATTCTAAATTTGAATTACGCAGAGTAAAATAGCCAAAACATTCAGGTAGAAGCCAAACTTGCAGCTCAAGTATCTTCGTGTGTGTATGTGCGTGTCAGTTTGCCTGCTTTAATATGTGGCTCCTTACTTTTGCAGCTCTCTCCGTCTGTGATGTAGCTCCTGAGAGGCATATGGGTGGGAGATGTCAGAGGCGATGCTCGGTGTTGGCTCTTTGCTATTCAGATTCCTTTGGGAGCCTGAAATTGCCAAGTTAGACGTGGTCCTTCCCATACTTGCCAGACGAACCGGTGAGTCTTCGTATAATGTGTTGTTAGAAAGGACCTCAACAGACGGAGCAGGTTTAGGAATGGGCTGAATGGGTTCTGGAGCAGTGGGACGCTGGGAAGTAGACTTCGGGTTAACGTCAGGACCTGAGGTTTTTGGGGTGCTCTTTGAATTCGAGGGGAGACTGGAATTCGTCGCATTTGGAACAACACTGGAACTGCGACCGCGAACCTGCACAGAGGTGGGCTGGTCTGACGCAACCAGTTTCTCCAAACTAAGAACCTGGAACACATAAAAGCCCGCAATTGAGACTTAATGCGACTTTCCTAATACAATAACAGACATGCATTCAAATGAATCTTTTTGTGTACCCTTATCGCAATCTTCATTTTGATAGTAGCGCTGGGTCCTGCACTTTTCAATGGAAATCTCTGGTTAAGGGTCATGTTTTCAGCCTCCAGCAGTTGATTCAGAGGAAAGGTCAAAGTGCCCAACGAACACTCATGTTTTTCATCTTTTACCTAAAGAAACAGGCAAACTGACTCACGCACAGCGAAGAAAAAATAATTACAGGTACGTAACGTTCATCCGATCAACATCTGTTCGTTTGAACGGCTAAGGTTTTTAAAATTATAACAGGAAATACAAAGCTGTCTTTAGCTGTTATAAACAGCTGGCCAGCCAAAAAAACAATCAAAATGTGAATCTACAAGCAGAGTTTAGAGTTAAAGAGTGGAAGTTTGAACAAGTCTAAGTGTACCTGTAACTACCTTTGGACTGGAGACTAGGGGTGGGCAAAATTAAGATATTTTACCCTATCATGAACAGTTTTTTTTTTTTCATCGTGATAAACAAACTGCTTTTCAAAGCATACGGAGGATATTATCATCGGCTATTATCAACAGTTACTCTCAGTAACTGCATGTTTCATTATAAAGAGTGTATGTAGGCCTGTTCAGTTGGATGAAGTGCAGCACATTTTGAATCTAAATCACTTCATGGGATTTTAAAGTATGGAATAATATACTGCTCACAAAAATTCGAAATTCTGAAATAAAAAAAAATGATATAACCCAATTAAATATGCCTTCATTTTTGTAAGCAGTGTATTTGGATGGTGTTTTTTAAAGAATCTGATGCATTTTGTCCACGATCAGGATCATACATTGTGATAAATATTGTGTATCGTGAAATGCCTTTAAATATTGCGATCTCCCACCTGTACTACAAACTGTTCTACCTCGATTGATGTGTTTAGGAACCTTTTTTTGTGTAAGGTCCTGTGTGTCTTGTCCATTATAGCATCTTTTTAAGTGTTAAAGCTTTCCCCTACATAGGGTAGCAACACGACATCACTGTAATTAAAAAAAAAATACTCTGAATTTCCATAAATATAAAACGTGGTGACGTTATGGTTGCTGTGTAGGTGGTAGTGTTCCACTCATGTTTTCAGTGCTATCCCTGATGTATTTACATTGATATTTATTTGCAGACAGTTTTCTTGTGAAAATAACCTTTATATTTACATTTCAGTGGCATAAGAAGACTAGTGTGAGGGATCCAACATCCGTTTTGTTACCAGCGCACACCTGTCTTATTTACACCCATATGTGTATGCGAGTATATTTGCGTTACCTCTATTTCTAGATTCTGAGTCTTCGGATTATGTACTAAAAATCTGAAGGTCTCCTCCCACACAGGCTCATTTGTTTTATAACGTGTCTGTAAAGAGGACAGAAAAACAATCAAATCATACAAAAAAGAGGCATGTGTCTTTAATGTCAAATGTTTTTCTCCTTTTGGAAATTTTTTTAGCTGCAGTATAAAAGTAGCACATGCTTTTTATAAAAAAAAAAACAAGTTATTAAATATGAATTCAGATACCTAATGCAGGTTTGTTAAAAGTAGTACTTGGTATCCAAATAATCGTCAGTGTTTCAGAAGAACTGACCAGAAACCATTAACAGTTAGGGCATTTAGCAGACGCCCTCATCTAGAGCGACTAACAACTCATACAGTCTAACAATCTAAGCAAATGGGCCTTACTTAAGGACCCAACTGTGGCAGCTTGGCAGAGGTGGGACTTAAACCCTGGACCATGAGGTCTACAGTCCGGTACCTTAACTGCTAGGCTACCACAGCCCCATCAGTAAACACTGATTTTGTATTAACTCGTCACATATAGCCTTTAAGATGAATGATATTCTAACATATTTGTCTCACCCACACATCTGGATAATTTCCACATCCACACATTCCAGATAAAGGTGCACAATGCAGATGACTTTACAATGCAGCGTACTGTTTGTAATAACACTTTATGCCAGTTTTATACAGTTAATAATTCAATAAAGTGTTTATACCCAAAAGTTCTCCACAAACGTTCTTGTTAAGACAAATGTAAAGAGACTGTGCAGCTGTTATTTTAATATTGTTTTATGTGTAACAATACAAGCCTACCTTACTGCTGAAGCTCTCTTTTCCAACTCGGAACTGGACCATTGGGTTGGGGTCACTAGAGACCTTCTTCGGAGACTGTTAAGAAATTAGTAATAACCAAGAAATAAGAAATAACCACAATCTCCATTTGATTATAAAATTTACAGATCCTATGATTTTATTCGTTGTGTTTATAAAAGAAAACATATTAAAGGTTTAAAGTTCACACGATAAGCACATACCTTCACTAATTATAGCTCCATTACAAGCAACCTTATTTATGGGGATTTGGAGTTCAGTTTTTGCAAAAGGAAACATCTGCTAATGTAGGTAGGGGAATGCGCTATTACTAAATGTTAAGACATTACTGAATACAATAGATAAGGTGATTTGAAAGTACAGGAACAAAGTTTCGGATATCATAGCCCCTAACACATTAAAAAAAAATGTTAATTTAAAAAAGCTGCACAGATGCATACAGATACTAAATCATGAAAATAATATAAAACATACAGCCCACAGCTCAAGTAAGAAGGTTTCACCAAACGTACAGTATTTCATACAAACATACGATCATCCAGATCATGCATACTTTTCACCCATATATATTATATACAAGGTACTAAACTTTTAATTTTATTTCATTGCAGGCAGTACGAACCCAAGATATTTCATGTTTTGTATGGCCAACTTCATTTCATTTGTTAATAAACATCAATTCCTTCACTGTAGGTCTGCAACACATTATAAAAAAGTCAAGTGTGTATGATATGATTTCAAACAGGTGAAGTCAACAAGTGATCATAAAAATATCCCCTAATTTGCGTGAACATTGTAAACAGGCCAGGTTTTTAAGACGCATACATGGACTTCCAGTTTGTCAACAAATATTTGGGAAATATATTCAGCTTTTAAAAACCTGTGAACCTTAAACAAAGATTGGATGGGATTTAAACATTTCTTCCTCTGCTGTGCACGATATCATTTGGAATAGCCTTGGATTTAAGCAATATGGAGAATTTCAGTACATTAACGGTAGCAGCACAAGCCAACACTGATGATCTGTGATCTTTGATCCCTCAAATGGCACTACATCTGAGGCAGCTGAGATGGACCATCAGACAGTGGAAATGTATGCTGTGGTCAGATTAATCTATTTTGTTATTTTATTTTGAATTGTATTGAATTTTAACACGGTTATTACCGCAACTTAGTTATTTAATTAACATCTAAGCCACCCAACGAGGACAGGTCCCTTTTTGATTCTTGGTCCTCCCAACTTCTATATTCAGGGAGTTTTTCCTTGCCACTGTCGCCACAGGCTTGCGCAATTTGGGACTGGCCTTTTAAGAGAATATAATATTGTAAAGCTGCTTTGAGACAATGCTCCGTTGTAAAAAGTGACATATAATTAAATTTAAATGTTGACTTTGAAATTTGACTTTAATAGGCCAGGTCATTTTAGGAAAAAATGGATGCCTTATGCAGTAGACCAAAAACACAAAGACCATTATCCAGATTGTTATCAGCAAGTCCAAAAGCCAGAATCTGTCATGGCATAGAGCTATGTCAAATAAACTTTCTACGAGACGTAATCTTTTCCAGGGACGACCATGCATTTCTAAACAAGGCAATGCAAAGCCACATGCTGCACACATTACAAAGGCATGAATAAAACAAAGTTGACCAGACAAAGCATGAAATATCTTTTTTTCTGATTTGGGGTAGTATGACAAAATGCTGTACACAGTCGAATTCTTGTCTAGAGGAACCACAGGATGTACACACAAACATGTAAAGAAATGCACAATTTTAAATTAGTAAGCACAGTATTAATTAGTATAAGCAGAGCATATCACATAAAACAGCCTAAAAAAAAACTACAGTCTAAAAAATAACAAACCTAGTATCACACAATCAGAGACGGTGTCAAAACGCAATCATGAACTGAAACCTTGCTGAAGAATAAAAGATAAACAAGCTGAAGTGAAAGACTCACAAACACAGTCCTGTACAGGGTGGCAGTGTTCTCACAGAACACAAGCCCAGCTGAACGACGCTCCTTCAGACAGCCACTAGCCAGATTGCCTTCAAACACACTCTTCACCACATAAAGCGTACAAGACAGCGAGGGAGGAAACCAAAGAGGGGCATGAGAGGGGAAAAAGAAGGGAGAAGATGCTAAAACAAGGTATATGAAAAGCAGAAATACAGGACAGTGAAACAGAATGAAAAAGGGGAAAAGGGAAGAACCGTTGCACAGATTGGTACGTGCTGTTGTGTGAATGCGTACGGTTGCAGACGTGTTTCACAACTTACAGGAAAATTCCTGGCTGAATCCAACTGTACAAGCAGGAGTGTTGAGGAGAGTCCATCATTAGCATGTCCTGTTGCCGCCCGAACACTCTTCAATACCTGCAAAATACACAAACCCATGTTTTATGTACACCTGCCCAACACGTAGCACTCACGACTGTTCATCCTCTCAAGTAGTGCTATACTATACAGAACTACACTCAAGTAAAAACAATGTAGAAAGCCTGAGACATGGTTTATCAGATGATTAGTTGTGTTTAGCTGTTCATCGTGTAAGAGCTGATAACAATAAACAGAGTGAAAGTAATAAACAAAATGACATTTCATTAGGGACAAAGGCATTATTGTTCTCAGTCAGATGGAACTGCATTAAAATGTAAAGCTCCTTTATATAAAACTGCCCCTAAACACGGACTCTAGGGGAAATAACCACCGTTTTAACTTAACCCAGCAATACACAGACATGTGCCTCTTAAATGTCTTCATTAGTTTATGTGAAACAGGACACTGATCAAAAGCGCAGTTGACCAGCCTAGACCAGAGTAACATTAGTCTTTTGGGGATCTTCACAAGAATATTTTCACAAGAAAACTGCGTGCAAACAATACGCAATATGCATCAGAGATATCGCTGAAAGCAAGAGTGATTGGTAAATGATTGAAACTGGTACTTTTTTTTGGATAGAAACCAAAAATGTATCGATAGACACTGTGTTACGAACGATCAGCCAGATGAAATAGAGACTCAACAAGTAAATGACAAGTAAGTCATCCAGTTTATATTGTATAAGGTTTTGAGAATGGCAAAAATCGCTGTTTTCACAAAGCTGACTACGTGCTTAAGAGGCATCAGACAATTTTTCTACCATGAATATGGCCAACTTACTTCATTCAGCCCCACAAAATTGGCTGCTAAAATCATTTCAGTGATGATCCTAGTAGCTCGGGAGAACGGGTTGATGAGGACAAGACAGCTCACAGCACTCTGTCCTAATTAAAAAAGTTTCTTCTGTTACCGTTGGTTACTGCCAAGGTAACTTGCAGTCATTATTACATTGCATCAAAAGGGTTTTACATGGCTGCTTGTAAGATAGCACCCCGATCAACCATTTATCATATCATCAAGAACTTCAAGGAGAGCAGTTCATTTGCGGTTAAGAAGGCTTCAGGTTAAGAGCAACCAGGAAAGTCAAACAAGCATCAGGAGTGTCTTCTAAAGAGGATGCACTTGCGTGATCTGGTCTTGCTCTGAATGCACAGTGAGATGAAGGCTTTTGGATAATGTCAAGCACATGTTGATGCCAAGAGGATGTTTGGTGTTAAGAACAGCAGCAAATAAGCCACTTCTCTCCAAGAAAAAAAACATCAAGGGAAAGGTATAGGGGGGAAAGTTATTTTCTCTGATAAAGACTCAGACTGTTGGGGACATCTGGAAAAATGATTGTCCAGAGATTAAAAAGGTGAGTCCTATCATGAGTTCTCTGTCATGCCAACAGTGAAGCATCCTAACACCATTCATGTGCGTTTCTTCTCATCCAGGGGAGTGTGGGCAAAGATTTTTTATTCACCTAATGCAATTACATTTTTGAACACCAGATTACAGTCATACTCACAGACGCATAGTAACAGTAATAAGCTGTCAGCACATATATACTCAATGAACCTAGGAATCTGTAATAATTCTTAAGTAAATTATGGCTTATTAAATTCAGTACAGTAGTATATCATGTAACAACCTAAGTTTGTCAGCACTGTATCCATTCTGAAATTCTGCTTCTATTCAGCAGTTACTTTTGGAGTGAAAAGACATTTTTATTTCTTATTACAATTTGTAATCATTTTTAAAACCTTGCCCGTTAAAATGAACAGACGTCGTTCGTATGGGCATTAAACGGCGCATTTTAAATAGACTTCAAAGAAATTAATATAAATATGCAGTTTTAATATAGGTTTGAACAAAATATATATAAGAAATTCAAAAATATAAAAATAGAATTGTTGTTTTTCAGGGTTTTGTCACAACACGAGTGACAAGCTAAAATATTTGTAGAACAAATAGCACTACCAGCTCATTACCAGGAACAATCCAAAGTCAATACTAAGCACTAAACTAAATTGGATGTTAAAATGCTAACTATACTTGTCATGGTGTGTACATTTAACACACAACTTAAAGTGTTTTACAAACTGAGCGCCACGATGCTAACTGCACCACCCTGATGCCCCGCAGTGCAACGCAGACTAGAACGTAAACTGACTAGACTTTGAAGAGCGAGAGGAAATGAGGGTATGCAGAGGAAACCCATACAGACACATGGAGAACATGCAAACTCCACACTGGCAAAGTGCAGGGTCAGAATCGAACCAGTGATCTTGGAGCTGTGAGGTGACAGTGCTAACAACTGCACCACGGTGGCATCATACATAATTCAGATA
>JAYJMA010023022.1:0-12066 GCA_036873895.1 Parotocinclus cabessadecuia
TGGGGTGACAGTGTAAAGGAAACTCTCCCTAAACATTGTGAGGAAGACCTAAAATAGTGACCCATCCTCCTTGGGTGGCATAGGTGTTAATTGTAAGAATTAAATTTGTAGTAGTAATACTAAGCAAATAATAACACAAACTCATCATATTCATACATCATACTCATACTCTGTAGACAAGCCAAACACTTCAAGCAGGTCTGAGCACGGTTCAGTGCACTGGGCTTGGGCATAGTACAGCTGAACACTGGAGGTCAAACATGCTCTATAATGGTACAGATTGCTTAGTTTGCGTATGCACTTAAATACTGATCTGTTGACTAGAAGGTTGAGAGTCCAAGCCCCTGCATTGCCAAGCTGCTGCTGTTGGGCTTTCGAGGAAGACCCTGAAACATTAACTGTTTGGATGGCAGCTTGTAAGAGTATCCTAGCTCAGCTTTAAGTTTTAAAATGAAGCTATCTTCTGCTAAATCTTATACATTATAATTTAGTGGCGACTCCGTGGCCCCATGGACTATACATTTTCTATATTATCTATATACCCGGTGCAACTAATAAACTAGTTGGATTGAAGGGAACAGGATGTCAGTCTCTACTCACAGCTCTGCATCACATCCCTCCATCTAATGGCTCTTTATAAACCCATTAGGCATTTGATGGTAATAAATTATGAGCTGTGGTGTAATGAGCTGATGAATGAGTCTAAGGACTTATTAGTGATGACCGGCTGCAGCCACTTAATTTAAAAACATTAACGCAAATTCGTTTGTTAATATTTATTAGTGTGGGCCGTGAATGAGAAATTGGTCAGAGGAAGAAAAGCTGTAATTAGACTTTGGCTGAAAATGACCAGGCGAATTTCCTGTTATCCAGGAGTTATTCTGTGGAGGGAAGTTGCAAGAAATATGGTTAGCTTTTTCTATCCCACCCTGGTTATTGTCACAGTCAAGTTTAGATTTAATGGCACTCTTGCTAAAGATCGCAATGATGAAAAAAAAACATATATTTTTAAGACTTTTTAAGAAATAAAATGTCACTGAACATGTACCCATTTATATTTTAAGTTTTAGTAAGTCTTGAATTTGTAATCTGGAATCATTTAGTATCTGTGCTCAGATTTTCTATCAGAGAAAAGCAACTTACTTTTTTCTTTTTATTCTTGAATAATAAAAAAATCAATTAAAAAAATATCTTAATCTGGTCTTAGTCTCAGTCACTCGTTTTGGCCTTGACTCGGACTCAGCGGCCTTAAATACAACACTAGTTTATCAGCTGCTGAGTTGCCATCCAGGAAGCAAGAGGCGACTCAGAGGACAGGGGACGTTTGTTTATAAAATAAACAAATTAATTTAAAATAATTATTATTTTCTTTAAATCAAGTGTCACAAGTGGTGGAAGCAAGGAGACTGAGATGATGCAAGATGCAAAAGAGTTAATTAGTGACAATGAAACAGTAGGGAAAACACAGAAAAAACACACCAAGTGGAAATGGGCCACACCAGCAGAAAACAACACCAGGTGCCACTCTGTTCAACTAAGACCAGGCCACCAAGGCTACAGTTAACACAAAAAAGTGGACAACAGAAGATTGGAAAGAAATGATGACTCCTTAGTACCAACTGAGCATCATTTAAAAACCACAGCTTACCTGCCAGATATGTTTTAGCTGTGCTGTAATGAGGAAAAATGTCAAATTTTCTATATTTGTGAGTATAAATGTGTGTGGACATTTTCTTTCAGTATGTAATGTGACCCTATTGTGCAGCAATAATTTCAACTACATTCACACTGACTCAGTTTTAACTATTTTTCAATACATAACAGCTGCTGTAGCTGTTGGTGCAGCTATGTAGCTATGGGATTTTGGGAGTTTCCCCAGACTAACTGCTCACTTCAGGTCTTTCCACCCTTCTCTCATTCCTTCAGGCTCTAGCCCATGAGACATGGCCTCCAAAAGACCTCTAAAGGTTTAACAGCCAACAGCCAACCCAGCTTGGTTGATGGGATCCACAGGGTCTTCAACCTATGTCCCAGCAGTGGGGGGCAAACATAAGACTGCTGCACCAACACAGTACGCCCATTAATTAGTTATGCCTGTAGTGCTTGGAGTCCTGTTACCATTAATACTACATATAAAGGCAAGTCAGATGCATTTACTTTTTCACAAAAGATCATTGTATCAAGGCAGCTGTGCAAGCATCTAGGCCTACCATCCCAGTTAAGCAAGCATTGGGAAACATGGGTAGGGGATTTGCCAGTGTGAGGATTGGGATCTGGGTGGAATTCTGAGTGCTGGGACAGTAACATTCTGAATGCATATCAGGTCAATTTGGGAGAATCCCTGCTCAAGCTTTGCCCAGTGTATATGTTATTCACAGTAACCACCTACTGTTTGAATCCTTGAGGATTTTGCAGCCTCAGTATTCCCTGGGGGCTTGGATGACTGTTCTGGCCCACCATTTGAAAACTTTCAGATTCTTTATATAATACTTTTGTGTCCTGACACTGGCAATGCACTATGTAAAGTACCTAAAATCTGATTGAGGGCTTTGTCAGATCCTCCTTGCTCCCCTCAGCAGTCTTACCACCTTCCAAGTTCCTTGTATAAAGAAAAAACATACACTGAGCACCCTGAAAACTGCTCTAAATTATTAATTAATGTTTGAGCTTAGTATAGTATGCCTGGCATAATGAACCCAAACATACTGTGAGATGAAAGCCACTCTGGCATAGACAATTTAGGCAACTGCCTAGGGCTTGTAAGTGGGTGAATGTTGCCTTGGGCACCAAATGTACTAGAGCCGGCACTGGTGAGATTTGGTGTCTGTCTTTTTAGTGAAGGTTGAGGAAAGGTTTTTAATATTGTACTGGCCATTATGCTTAAGTGCTATTTAAAACATTTTAACAAGTGCTGCCATGACACTACATTTCAGAATAATTATTGAGTCTCTGTATCTACTCAGTTGAATATTGCTCTGTCAGCTCCAATTGTCTTTTGACATCCTATGACTTTAAGAACAGCATAAAATAGCCTGCAGCTTTGCAGCCATGTCATATCAGTGAATATTTTTGATATCAAGTCCTGCTATGTCTTTACAGTAACCAATGGCAGCTGATGCACAATGACATTATTTCTAAGGTCATTTAAAATTACAACATCAACAACAATATTTATACCTAATATGGCCAAAAAGTGGATTCCACTTCAAATAACTTATTTCTGCAATTTTAGTCTTCATTAAGTGATTAATACCAGAGTGTAATATGGCATTGTTCTTCATCTGTTATGGCTCTGTCTTTCTCAATGAGTCCTCCAGCTGCTTCTTTTTTTTATTCAACCCCACTTCTAACCAGGAAAACTAAATTGGTAAAAAGTTTGTAAATGAACTTTAATATTTGGCTTGTCAAAGCCAGATAATAATTTTGAAGTGGTTTCCAAGCTAAAAATGAAAATGAACATAGTTTTATGAACACTATAAACAGGATCTCTTAGAAAAGCACTGGGACACTACTTGAGTACTAAAATTGGCCCATATAAGAGATCACAATGCCACTAAGATCAACTTTGCAAACTCAGGGAAAGGCGCTATCCTGATTTAGTTAGCGTTCTTCTAGATAAATGCTCAAAAACTCATATAGAATGCACACATTTATAAAACACAGTAGACAAAACATGTGAAACAAGTGTAAATCACCCCCAAACATAAAGCTTGCCTTAAAAAATGGAATGTACTGCATGCTGAGAGCTTCTGAAAATTCCACACCTACCGCAAGATTAACCAGGGAGGGTGCCAACCTCACAGTGTGATGCATTCAGGCATGAGCTTTTCATAGACAAACAGTGCCAGTAGAGTGGGGTTTTATTGAACACCTTAGTGACTCTAAAATTACACTTTATAGGTTTCCATCTCTCCAGCTTCTTCTAAACTGGACACTGAGCATAGTACAAACGAGGTGCGCCCAATAAAGTCAGTGAGTACATTTAGTGATCAGTAAATTTAGGAATAGCAAGTCAAATGGGAGGAAACCAGAGCACACAGAATAATTCAATGTAAATGCAATGCAAATTTCATAAAGTGTTTATTACAGGTTTGTAATTTTTTACATAATTCTAAATTCTGAGTTTTGTAGTATTCTATTCAAAAGTGTTCCCATTTTTAAAAATCCCTTGCTCATTTTTACATATTGTGGAATCTGTACATATGAAACTTGAATGTTCATCTGTCAGATTAAATGCAAGACCATGGTGTGAAGCATAACTGAATTTACCATGTAGTGTCCAAAAGTATCAAATGCATTTCCCCATGGAAAACACCTTTCAAATTTCTGTTCTTCATTAGACTCTCACACACTAGTTGTTAATATGCACTGGTCCTAGACTATCAGTAACCACATTACCGGTGTAATTGCCTGGAGATAATGTTACCATCTTTGATTTTTTCCCCTACCATCTTGACAAAAAGTCAGCTGCAAACAGGAGACATTTCTGAATTCAGACACCCTTTAGGCAACATTTGCGATTGCTATGGATGGAGATCCAAGCTCATACTGGGGTTTTGTGTTCTTTCAAACAGCTGAAGGTGACAGGAACTGTGGCATTTAGAGGACTCTAACTGCAGGGGTGACAGGACCTAGGGAAAGAGGCACCAAAACAGTCACTTTCATCTGGTTCATTCCCATCAATGTTGATGAAGTTGGGGCAGGGGGGACATATCAGCCACCTGCACCTACACAGAAATGTTTTACCTAAGGTTTTGTGTAAAGTTTATTTAATTTTTTTTACAACAGCATGTTATATTAAATATTTGTTACTTTTTGGCTGCTATACAATTAAGTCATGCTTTAAGTTCAAGGCCATGCATTTATCAAGGATAATAAAAATTTGTGAACTGAATGCAATATTTCAAATCCAAACAATTTTTATTTGTGATTTTGACATTGAGAACTGACACAAAAATGTATGCTGCTTCTGGACAGTTATTCTGCCTTTGGCTTTTCTGCATTCACATATTGCTGAACTGTTTGTTGCTTGAAGTGTCCCTCATATAACTTGTAGGGAATACCAACTGCCATCTCTCCACAACAAACTGTATTCAAACCCAAACATCCTAGGATCCCAATGAAAACCTGAATTTATCACTAAAGACAATACTATTCCAGTCCATAGGAGCCAGGGTTTTATTTTCATGATGCCACAGCAAATGAAGGCAAGCACCTAGAAATGGTCGGGCAGAAAGAGGGCTGTAAAGTGAGGGTGGCTGAATGGTGGACAACGAATCTGTGAGTGCTCATGCTTGTCGGCAGAACAAATGATTCTTTCTACTGTTGGCCTGTTTGGGGTATCAGAAGTCTGTTTACCACATATGTGTCCTCACTGAACCACTACTCCCAATACCTTCTAAAAGCTAGCTCAGGACAGTCTAGACGGCAGGTATTTTTTATATTAAATGACCATACTGCTTCTTTCAGTTTAGTGATGTGGTCCCTCTCAACTGAGCAAAATATCTTTGTGTGTGATGTAGTGGCATGTCTAGCAATCAACGATCTTTCAACGAGAGGCACACTACCCAAAATTAGTATCTAAGTGTCTTTTTATAGGGCTGCAGAGTCAGCACATTTACGACCTCTTGTGGCAAGATCCACCTTCAATGCCATGATTCTGAGTTGTTTAACAACCTGCCACCATTTTGGTTTTTGTCTCTTGGTGGGTACTAAGCACTGCTAACCAAAAAAACCCAAAACAAAACCCACAAGCCATGCTATTTTAAAGGTGTTCCAATACATGTGAAACATGGGGTTAAGGAGGGCAAAATATCCTCTTTAAGATATAATTGCTCTTTCACAAAGGAAAATCAATGTAACATTTTATTTGGATAGATTATCTCTTGTGCAGAAATAAAAACCCAAAAGCTCTACTTCATGCCCCCTCACTCTCTTTTTTCTTTCACCTCTAACTATTAATTTCTTTCTTTCTTAGCTGATTATGCCCATTACACATTAGCTTGCTTCTCTGTTAGACTCAAATTGCAGGGTGAACCAAAGGGGGGGTTTGGGAATACATATTATGATGACACCTTTACACGAAGCCTAACTGGCTGTGAAGGGCAGCAGTGGAACAAGAATATGGCTTATGTTTCTAGTTCTAATGAGGGCAAGGTGTCTTGATCTTATTATAATAGTATCCCTAAAACTAGCCAATATGGAAACCAAAAGTTTATTCCAGTAGCAACAAAGGTGATTTAAAGGAAAAAATGTCCTTCTTAAAATACAGTCTTATGCAAAATAGAAACTAGAGGAAACAAATTAAAATGCGACACTGTTCTGCAATATTTAACACCTACATTTATGTTAAAGACTTTGGAATGTGCAGATATTGAATTTACAAAGACCTAGGCCCTAACCCTAAGATCATTTTCCCAGTTGATATACTTTAAGAGGGGTGTTTCATGGGACTGAAAGAAGCAGAATTGTCATTTAGACAAATTGCGGACCATCTAGGCCATTCTGACTAATGTGTTAGGAGGTGTTGGGAGCAGTGGTGATACACACATGGTCAATTGGCTCCATATGGCACAGACAGACCCTCTGTGACAAGTCCTGCCATTGAAAGCCAGACACCATCACATTTGTTTGCAATTATGTCATGAATTGAGAAATCTGGACTACTATGGACTGGAACTCTATTGTCTTAGTAATGAATCCAGGTTCTTACTGAAATTCGACTTATGGCAGGGCTTCAGGCATTTTCCAACAGGATAATGCTTGTCCATATGTCCCTGCCAAAATGCAACACTTTGGTCACCAGATTTATTACCAATTAAGCATGTTTGGGATTATTTGGGATACCAACTTTGGCAACTTACAAGTTAGAGAAGCTGTAAGAGCTGTGAGCAAAAGTGGTGGGGGGTATCATAAGGAACTTGTATGCCTTCATGCTCAATTGTATCTTATCTTGTATCCAGGCTAGAGGCAGCCCTACAGGGTACTACAGCCTCATTTCAATTAGGTAGTTTTCCCCAAAGTACTTTTTATACATTATATTTTTTGGTGTTTACACCCAATAAAGGTGTGTGTTATTTTGAGACTTGTTCTCTGATACATGCTATTTTTTAACCTTGTCATTCAATATGTGTCATTCCTTGACATTGTTCAAGCTCTGTTTCATTGTTTTATCTTCCCATACACTTTCCTAATTGTTCTGTGATCCAATTTTATTTTGCATACTCATTTAATGGGCTTGTTTATGTCTAATCTGTTTAGGTTAAGCCTAAACCAGCCAGTCTGGCTTTGTTTTGCTGTCATCTTATTCCGGATAAGAAGCACTGCATTTTAATGATAGTTTAATTCCTAAGTATAAGTGTTTTAAGTATGTGTGTTTTAGTCTTGGGCCTCTCAAGGTTTTTTCTTTCATGAGGGAGATTTTCCTTGCCACTGTCTCACTAGACCTGCTCAGTTAATGCTCTGGGCCTAGATATTTGTAAACTGATTTGATAGAATGGTATGTTGCAAACAACTCTATATAAAACATTTCTGTTATTTCAGAAATTATCCATGACAATGGACATACAAAAGATAAATGAATATCATTGCTTTTGTAATACTGTGTAATTCTATGCAACACTGTATTGTATACCACAGTAGCAAATGCGCTATTCACAAATCTCTTTGCAAAAGACCTAAGACCCACAAAGGTATGTGCTATTTAACATCAATATAACCTATCAATAAGGTAAAAAAATATCGTTATCAACTCCAGATATTGCATATTTAAAAAGTCAAACACACTGTACATTGCTGCACAGTGTATGATGATACAGTATATAGTACTGTACTGAACACTAATTAGCATTTAATTAATTAGCATACATTGATTTAATAGCACAAGTTCCACTCAAAGCAGGCCTCGCCATGATTGTCCAAAGAAGTTGAGTGCACGTGCTCAGCATCATATCTGGATGTTGGCTTTTTAAAATAGAAAGGGGGGCATTTCCAACCTGTCAGTGCTCAGGCCACACACAGTATACACTGTATCAAACTGGATGGCTGTCATCTCAGAAGGAAGCCTCTTATAAATATGATGCACAAGCTCTACAGTTTGCCAAAGGACATGGACATGGATTACTGGAACAATGCCCTGCTATCTGATGAGACCAAGATAAACTTCCTTGGTTCAGATGGTGTCAAGTGTGTGTGGCGGCAACCAGCTGAGGAACAGTCAAGCATGATGGTGGGAATATCATGGTTTGGTGATGTGGGGAGCTAGAGTTTATTGAGAGAGCCATGAATGCCCACATGTATGATGACATACTGAAGTAGAGCAGGATCCCCTCACTTCAAAAACTGGGATGCAGGGTAGTATTCCAACATAATAACAGCCATGTCAAGCCCTTAACCCTATCGAGCATCTGTTTACAAGCACAAGGTCTCCACCATTTACATCATATGAAATTGTCATAACATAAGTGTTGTCTCAGAAAAGATAATAAATTAGTTACAAAAATGTGAGGTGTACCCACTTTTGTAAGATACTATAGATATATAACTGGGTGTATTAAAATTTAGTAGTTTTCTGGTGGATGTTCTGCATACTTATGTGTCTTACATGTTTAATTATGAAGACTAAACCAGCACATATAAGCATGGGGGTGGGTGATGTGTGATTATGTGGCATCTAGTCGTAAAATGTATAAATAGTCTTGGTTTAGATTAGGATTGTACATAAGAGTGGAAGGCAATGGTTTAAAACATTCCTCCTGCATCAGTTCCAGCGATTCTAAAACCTCCCCAATAACAACTTGAGGTAGCATTTCAGTTCTTTTCTTTTTTGTGTGAATGACTAAAATCTCTGATGATGTAACACAAACAAGTGCATTATTATTTGAAGCTGGACATTCCCAGTTGAATAAAATCCACAACAGAGGCTGAGACCTTACAGTTAAGGCCTACACATTTAGAACTAAAAAAGATTTTAAAAAAACAAGACATGAATTATAGAGTAAAAAATAAACACACCAACTGATAATGTATGCTGAAATGTGGCCTTTATGTGCCACAACTTTGAGCAAAAGAAATTCAAAGCCATTCTTAGAGTTCACTTTTGAGATGGTGGCCACCAGAAAAAGGGCTCATTTTGTCATCCCAAATAGACATCTCAGCTCCCTGTTCTGCCATTTCTGCAAATCAAAAAGAAACATGGTAATGGAAGTGAACAAATGAAATCAAATAAAAGTGGGTCACACATCACTGGAAGGGTAGCAAATGGTCACTGGCATGGAAATAATCTTTTTTTCTTGTGTTCTCACAGAAAAAAGGGGCGGAGGGGAGAAGCGCCATCAGTCCCTATTTGAAAAAAGCAAGTTGTTATTTTTGCCTGAAGCACTGCTAAATGTATAAAAAGTGGGACTGCATGGAGAGGTGAATGACAGAGCAGGCCCAGTGGTTGCAACAAATAAGTTTTTTAACATCTAAAAAGTGCAAAGTTTTTGGACAACCATATAGATTAGAAAACAGTTAAATTTAGTCTGTTAAGTGCTGTGGCGAAGGTGTATAAATCTTGAACATCCTACATGTCTGTAGGGACATTTGCATAATCAATGTATGATGAATTTATTTTATCCACTGACAATGGTGTTTATCTGATTTGAATTTACTGAATGCAGTTCAGCATTATTTCCATTCTGGCTTTCAAGAGTCAAAAAATGACATTATTGTACATAAATAAATTTAATGAATTATTGTATTGTATTCTGTCCATTGCTCCGATCCGACTTTTTTTTTTGGAATGTACTGCAGGCCTGGTATGGAAAAAGGAATGTTCAGTAACAATGGAATGAAGATAACAAAAAATAAAACATAAAAATAAACAAACAAACATAAAATATGTTGAGTTCATAATGTCTGCAATAAAAGAAAAGCAAATTAAATGTAAGACCTCAGCTGTTAAACAACAATTACCTGTATAAATATAAAATTATAAAATATAAATATAATATATACTATGAACCTTAAACTCTCTTAGTCCATACTTAGGCCAGCTACACTTTTCCTGAATTTGTAATCAGTCCTCCCACGTTTTTGCACAACCTTTTCACAAATGCTTACATATGTGGTGCATCAATGGTGCATTTAGTTTTGTATGCCAGTTTTTGACATTCTATAACATGCAAGGCTTGGAAGGTATAATGCCGCTAATTGTGACTGAAAATGGACAGAAAGCTCTTCATCTTTTTTTGTGTGTGAAACCTCTACAGGTTCGTAAAAATTACATGGATATAAAGAGTTTAGACAGTCTTACATTGCACTGAACTATAATAGGCTTTGACAGAGATGACAAATCTTGGAACAAAATCACAGAAATTGGATCTGCGTTTAAGCCTCACCAATTGTGCGGCCGTCTACTCTCATCTGTATGAACACACAAATCACTTCAAATGTTTGCATCACCTTAAAGCAAACATGTCAGAAAGTTAAACGCAATGTCATTACAGATCTTACCATAGTTTAGGATTTTGATTCTACTGGCATAGATAATGAAACGCTGACCACACATGCAAATCAAATTCCATATCTATATTATCTACTTATTGCATTTCTTTTTATTTCTTTTTCGTGATCTTGGATTTAGTTTCTTCTCAGTGTGTCCACATTTTCTGGATTTGCCTCTGGATTTAAAAATACACTTTAAATTAGGTCACAGTAGAATTGATCAGTTCTACTTATATAGAAGCATTTTGTAGCTTTACAGTTACAGACAGTAGTCCATCTGTTTCTCAACATATATTGTTAGTGCCCTTAACATCTTTCATTGCAGTGACATTGATGTTGTGGTGTTAGTGTGTTTTGTGCTAGTATGAGTGGATCAGATACAGCAGTTCTGCTGGAGATTAAAAAAAAACCTTAATGTTACTCAAAATAATCCACCAACCAAAAATGCACAGCCACTAACATTCTTTAGGCGGCATCCTGTGAGCACTAACATCCACACATCTTGAGATCTACAAGGTAAAACAATGGTAGATGTGCACAGTGAGTGAGCACAGTTTTTGTAACCCCAGCAGCATTGCTGTGTCTGATCCAGTCATACCAGTACAGCAGACCACCATCTCAATAGTGTCACTGCAGTGCTGAGAGTGATCCCCCACCCTGTGCAGATGATCTGTGGAGATTCTAGGATCAGAGGTTTGGGTTAGGGTTAGTAAGCTTTAAAAATAGGTACTTTTTGAAGTGTATCATAAAATTTGAGAGTTGGTGGGGTTGGGCAGTAAACCATATACTTTCAGCATTTTTTTTTATCTAATCAAAGAGTAAAAATGTTGTTTTGCTTCTCTTATGTTTTGTTGTGCTGGGACTCAATTTGGGCTTGACACTCCTATGGTCATGACCACTAGAGAACAGAATAAACAGAATAAAGGGGACTAACAAACTATGCAGAGAAACAGATAGAATACAGTCTGTAAATGTAGAAGTGCTTCTATATGGTAAGTGGAACTAATTAAATGAATAATTAGCATGGAAACAAGGAGATATACAAAATAAAGTGATCAGTGAGTGTAATTATAATGAAGACTAACTTGAATTAATGTTTTAGTATGATTGAACCTGGTCTTTGTTTATCTGAACTGTATGCGTGATGCTTTAGGCTTCATTATAAAATGGCTTTGCAGGGGAAAATGTACTATTCAGAAGGAGTAATTAGGAAGGACAAAACATTGGACTAATTAGCACTAGAACCGTTATTACTGTCATTATTTATTTACATTGTTATTGTGTTGTTATTTGTTTCTCTCCTCGCTCTCTCTCACTTTTTGGGTGTGTTTTTTGTAGATAAGCCACTTGTTGTTTAAGTTCAAGCCAACGTTTCCTTATTTTCCTTACCAGAACTCACCTGTACCTTTTCCAGCTCACCTCTAATTGTTTTAATAAACATCTTGCAAATGTCAACAGGCTTATATTTTCTGCTGAAATCATCCCTATGCTACAAGTTATATTTACATTTCTGTGCAAAGGTCTAAGGCCACGATTGGGTTTCCTGTTTGGCAGCAGTATAATGACCATATATATATATAT